>MJUU01063965.1:9579-51532 GCA_002080025.1 Modiolus philippinarum
ACATTCAAGTTTACGTCCGAGTTCAGATCTCAGTCACTATACATGGTAGGATCATGTAACCTTGCATATGCATGCATCTCTGATGGTTGGTCAGCATCCAGGCAAAATTAGGACACCTTGACCTATATTTTATGCTTGATTGATTTACATTCAAGTTTTAGGACGAGTTCAGGTCTTAGTCACTATACATGGTACAATCATGTAACCTGGCATATGCATATAACTCTGATGGTAGATCAGCATCCAGACAAAATTAGGTCACTTTGACCTATATTTTCCACTTGATTGATTTACATCCAAGTTTTGGAACAAGTTCATATCTCAGTCACTTTACATGGTAGGATCATGTAAACTTGCATAGGCATGCATCCCTGATGGTACATCAGCATCCAGGCAAAAGTAGGTCACTTTGACTTATGTTTTATGCATGAGTGATTTATGTCCAAGTTTTCAGGCATGTTCAGATCTCAGTCACTATACATGGTAGGATCATGTAACCTTGCTTAGGCATGCAAATGTGATGTCAACATCCAGTCAAGATTTTGTTACTGTGACAAAGTGCCATAACGAGGCGAACTCTGTAATCGTTGATTACCTATGTTTATGTATTCAATTTGCCGTATGTTTTGTTGCTTCAGTTTTAATTTACTGACATATGAAGAACTGAAAATTAAGAGATCACCATAGAGTATTTCAGGATCTGAGAGGGGGAATCGTAGATTTTATTGTCACAAAAACAGTTTTCCAGTCGTGCATCAGGGGAGTCGGAAAACAGATATTTGAGACAGTTAGATTTTAGATTTACCCCTTACGATCCAAAAATACAGTTTGGTTATCTCTTTTGTAATGCAAATCTGAAAAAAGAACAGTTTAAATAAATTTTAAAATTACATGAATTGTGCCATTGTGTTGCTGTTGGTTCCACCAATAATTTTTGGATTTTACATCCGGAAAATTTTGATGATATTCAATCAAAGTAAGCATTACAAATAAAAGTGCAATAGAATTCGATTGTATGTCCAAAATATGTCACAAAAAATAAAAACAGGTGCACAATATACTCCATCTGTTGACATACAGTATGTACCTCTTGATTTCAGTGAGAATCTGTATTGAATCGTACTTTGTTTTGTGGTATGTTCTTAACATTTATTTTTTTCTTTACTAATGAATACTGTACAGTTTTATATTGATGCTTTCTTTTCCCACTTTTAAATATTATGTTGATACAGAACTTGTACTAAATAAGTCCCACTTTATCAATCTATAGTCCCAGAGTATTTTACACACATTATACAGAATGTTACTTGGCATATTATTGTGTAAGTCTATCATCTTTATGCTTTATACTACAACAGGCAAGCAAGTTGCAAAAATTTTATTTCAAAGAGATGTAATTTTACACCCCAATCTGACAGTTTGAAAAACTTACCGCAGAGAAAGAAACATTGTTGACAATTGATTGAGAATATTTAACATTCGACTGAAAGTTTTATTTTTATGTGTCCAATCTTCTCAAATATTCTACATACAAGGTTTTTGTGGTTTGCGATAAATCAATTTACAACAATGTGTAAAGAGTGTTGGCAGCCTTTTGGAATGTCGGGTTAGGGTGTAAAATAACATCTCTTAGAAATGAAGCTTTTGCCACTCACTGGACACTTGCAATTTTCTGATTTTTGTTGCTGTAATATTTTCTAATCTCATCTTGTATATAAACAGCTCAATAAAACACATCTATAAGCAGCAATAACTAGGTGATAGATTTTCAAAGTTGGTACAAAGGCAATCATATCTGATGTGTAATAACAAAACTTGTTAACAATATAGTTTGTGGAGTTTGTCATGCTCATCCAAATGTCAAGAGACGCTAGATTTTGCTTAGTTTATCTAGGATATGTTAAGGGGAAAGGATGTCCAGCCTGAAGTAGGAATCCCTGAAAATTGAGCCCATGAATTAGGAAAAATCTGTTTCTTTAAAAGTGTTTGGAAAAAATTTTCCTGCCCTTGAAACAGCAAAATGGAGAACACCTGACAGGATTTCAGGAAAGGGACCCCATGAGATCCCCTTAAAATATGAAATATTTTCATTTCTATTAAATTTTTTCGACAACTAGTGACTAGATTTCACAACAAAGGTGTCCTACCATTAATTACTGATAAGAGCTTGAAGTGAGTGATTGCTAGTTTATGCTTAAAACAGTACCGGTAGTATTTTGTCAGACCATTAACCATTTAGTATGTGAATCTACTGTATCTGATAGAAAAAAAGTTGATTTCGGAGAGCACTTTTAATTTTCATTTTAATATACCCTGCTCCCCATTGGGGATAGGGGTATACTGCTTTCAGTCTGTGTGTGTGTGTGTGTGTGTGTGTGTGTGTGCCTGTGAGGGTGTGTCTGTGGATCCATCTGTAACACATTTTCGTCGCATTTATCTCAACAATGGTGAGAGGTACAGATCTGAAATTTTGTCAGAAGCTTTGTATATCATGCCATATTGTGGGATGTATTTTCAGACATGTGCAAATGCTACTTCCTGTTTACCGACTTAGTCAATTTTTTCCCATTATACCCATATATTGAAATTTTTCATCAAGGATTTCTCAGCTTATGTTTGTAGTAATGATTTGATATTTGGTCTGAAGCTTTGGTATGATGAGTTGTACCGTGTTTCCCCTTTTCAAGTCTGTCACTCATCTACTTCCTGTTTGCCGATAACTTTGAATTTCTCCATTATAGCCAAATATTGAAATTTTTCGTCAAGGATTTCTCAGCTTGTGTATGTAGTAATGATTTGATATATGGTCTTAAGCTTTGGTATGATGAGTTGTACCGTGTCTCCTCTTTTCAAGTCCGTCACTCATCTACTTCCAGTTTGAAGATAACTTTGATTTTTTTCCATTATAGCCATATATTGAAATTATTTCGTCAAGGATTTCTTAGCTTGTGTATGTAGTAATGATTTGAATTTAGGTCTGAAGCTTTGGTATGATGAGTTGTACTGTGCTGTGTCTCCCCTTTTCAAGTCTATCACTCATCTACTTCCTGTTTACAGATAACTTTGATTTTCTCGATTATAGCCTATTATTGAAATTTTTCATCGAGGTTTTCTGAGCTTTTGTACGTAGTAATGAGCAATGAGCGGGGGTATAATTGGATGCCATTCGGCGACAGCTCTTGTTATGGAAGAGGTGCAAATTCAATAGATATAATAAGTGATCATATATTTATTTTCCAGAGTTGTAAGCATAATATTCTGAAATCTCATTTAAGGATGTAGTAAGGTGAAATTAAATAAATCTAAAATTGATACTATAAATGGAAAGAGCATTGTAAAAGGAATAAAATCAGCTAAAAATATTGATAGGTTATGGACCCCATTTTCAAGAAATTTCACATTTTAAAAAATGGCAGGAAAAGGCTCTCTTGGACTTTTACCTTACTATAACATGGAAAAAAAATCTTTATTTCTTTCACATGGAAGGAAATTCTACAATCTAATGAAATCTTTCTGACTTACCTTAAATGAGCTACTGAAGACTTTGGTGACAAGAAAATTGGGGGTAATGGGGCAAAATATATTACATAATGACTTTTACGAATTTTACAAATCTCACCTTACTACATCCTTAAAGAAGTGACTGTGATATATCTTTTAAAAATGGCAACAGAAGCCAAAGTATAGAAAATTAGAATATATTTCAGTTTGTGTACTAGTTTTCTCAGATTCATTAAAATTGTTTGGTTCAGTTCAATTGTTAGATTTTTTTACATAAAAAACCACTTGCCTGTGTTTAATTTGTATATACCTAGGAAGAAGTTTAGTTAATAGATATTGAGACTAAAACAGACCACACATGGTTTGTATGGAATATTTCATCACTCATGGATTTCCAGTGTGTAACATTTGTTAACAAAAAGGTGCTTAATATATGGATTTTAATCACATAACACAAAATTGCATTCTTGAATGAAATACATGTATTTGGTGACAAGGCAAAAATTTTTGATGGACGTTGTTACCCATTGTTTTATAGTTATTTTGGGAAGATCACCAATGATAAAATAGATGTTCTAATGGTATTTTACTTCTAAATTAGATTTACTGAAATTATTATCTCTATATCTGTTATTTGTATTTTTGGAATTATGCAGATTGTAGATTGGCCAATTTGTAAATATGATAAAATTGTGTTGTTTTGCTTAAGAATATGTCTAAGAGTCATAAGTAGATGCAAATTATGTCAGACTTTCATTATTTGCCTTGTTTGAGACAGAACTAAAGGGGTTTATACACAATTGAAAGGAAAAATATTTATTTTTGTTAAAAAAAATTTTGGGTCATAATAAATAAATCCTATATTCTCATCTCCTTGTGCCCAATTTTTCAGCCTCTGAAAAAAAATTTTTTTTTGCTACTTTTTGCTCATTTTTTCAAAATTTACAGCATTTTCCTCACCTATAAACAAAAGATATATAATGTGATTTGTCCACCCATCCTTAGTTATTTAAAAAATTGGAAGAGAATATGGTAGCCTTGCCTGTAATAGTGGAAAATAAGTTTATTGTTTACTGATCTTAAATCCATGTATATATCTTGTAAGTTATATAATGAAAAATATTTAGAAGAAGGTATTATGTATATTTGAAATAAAAGTACACCAGGACATTTATTATGTAAAATTTTCTAGATAATTGATTATACTTTCCCTGTAAACTGGAACCAAGTGGAGAGACTTAGATTTACAATTATTTTTTATTGATTTTTGTGATTTATGAATTATTTTTATTATTTTTAATGTTTTAAGTAATTTGTTATACAGACTTGACATATCATTATTTAATTGATGCCTTTTATATTGAATGCTATTTTTAAGAATAAACTTAATTCATTCATTTTTTATGTGTTATGTCCATCCAGAATGAAATGTGCTGATTGGTATATAGAAATTTCAATAACAAATATTACTTAGTGAAGATTGCAAAGCATATTCCTTGTACTTGAGGTTTATGTTTGCTATTTTGCAGATAAATTGTACATGTACATGAGAGAATTTCTCAAAACACCTTTTTTGCTCACTGGGACAAATGTCCAGAGAGCTATTATGATACCCTACATGTCAGCTTTGGCCTCAACAAACTTGATTCGTGCTTCTTGAAGGGATCCCTTAGGTGATAGGATTTTCACATTTGATATGCGACTTCTTTATGATGAGAACTTTCTGGAGGTACCATATTTGTAGACATACTAATCTTGACCTGAGGGCAAATTTAAAAAACACTTTAACCTTCCTTCTAGAAGCTGGTCATTAAGTGCAGGGTGTGTATACTTGATATATGACTTGCATATGATGAGAGTTTTCTTGTAGACATTTTGACCTTGATTTTGACCTGAGGGAATTTTTTTAAAAATGCTAGGATGTTCATATTTTATATGCGACTTCTTTATGAGAACTTTCTGGGGGTACTATGTTTGTAGTCATTGTAGATATTTTGAGCTTGACCTCCCCCCACGACAATTTTTCAAACTTTAACTTTCCTTCTAGAAGCTGGCCATTAAGTGTAAGGATGTGTATGCTTGGTATGTTACTAGCATAATTATGAGATCCTTTTAGGGGTACCATATTTGTAGACATTTTGACCTTGACCTTGCCCTTAAGGCAATTGAAAAAATAAAAATAACCTTGCTTAGAGAATGTGCTAGGGTATTCATATTTGACATGTGACTTTTTCTGTAGGTACCATATTTGTAGACATTTCGACCCTGACCTTGCCCTGAGGGCATTTTTTTAAAATACTTTACTCTTGGTTCTATAAAATAGTCATGAAGTGTTATGTTTAATAAGCAATTTGCATAAGATAAGAGCTTCATGAAGGTACCATATTTGCAGACATTTTGACCTTGATCTTGCCCTGTGGGCAATTTAAAAAAAACTTGAACTTTTGTTCTAGAATCTTGTCAGTAGGTCCTAGAGTGTTTCTAATTAGTAAATGACTTGCATATTATGAGAGCTTTCTATGAAAGTACCATATTTAACCATTAGATTCATGACTTTCTTATGATAAGAGCTTTATGGAGGTATCATATTTGTAGACAATGGTTTGACCTTGACCCTGCCCTGAGAACAATTTAAAAAAACAGTAACCTTGCAATAGAAGATAGTCATTAAATGCTGGGGTGTTCATATTCGGTATGTGACTTGCATATGATGAGAGCTTCATGGAGGTACCATATGTGTAGACATTTTGACCTTGACCTTGTCTCTAGGCAATTTCTAAAAAAACATTAACCTTTGTTTTTGAAGCTGGTGATTAAGGTCACCCATCGAGGTGTTGTCTTCTGACAAATCTTGTTTAAGGCAGTTTTCTATCTGTATGCTGTCTAGTACAAGTCACTTTTGAAGCCGCTTCACTTATCTAGGCATGCTAAGTCACAAAAAGACTATCAATAAATAATGCTATTTTCTTTCTGTAATGCTGTAATGTATCTGGTTAACAAGTTAATTATTTTTTAATGTATCTGACAAGTTTGTGTTCATGTGTTGTAATGCTTCTGGCCAACAAATTTGTAATGTTTTAATGCATTGGGTTAACAAGTTGGTAATGTTTTAATGTATCTGGTTAACAAGTTCGTTGTTTTTAATGCATTTTGGTAACAAATTTTTTTTGTTGTGTTTTAATGATTCTGGTTAACAGGTTTGTAATGGTTAACAAGTTTGTGGTGTTAAAATGTTTCTGGTGTTGTAATATTTTTATACGACCGCAAAAATTTTTGCGGTCGTATATTGGTATGGTGCTGTCGTCGTCGTAGTTGTCGTCGTCGTCGTTAACTTTAGTTCCAGTACATCAATCCTTATGAAATTTTAACATAATGTTCTTTGGTACAAAAGGAAGGCTTGGCTAAGTTTTGGTCATTGTGGCCCCACCCGTTTTTAAAAAAGGGGCCAAAAAGGGTTGAATTGGGTGTTTTCACATGTTTGTCTGTAGAAACTATATTATTAATCGGATTTTGATGGGGTTTCTTTCAGTGTGCTCCTGAGGAAATTTCCAATCTGGATTATGCCAACGGATTTCACGTAGCATGTACCGCTCACGAGATAAATGGGGCCCAACAGGGGCAAATCTCCAAAAAAAAAATTTTTTATTTTAAGTCCGATTTTGATGCAGTTTTTTTTAATGGATTCCTTGTGAAAAATTAATATGGCGCTCAGCTATTAGATTTTTGATAACTTGTTTCCTTTCCCAGCTATGAGGGGCCGAACGGGGCCAAAATTGCGAATTGCAGATTATGTAGAATTTTTATTTTTCATCAGATTTCGATGGGATTTTTTTCTTTGGATTCCTCTTGATCTAAGCTTTCAGTAGTGTGCCAACGGATTTGGCGTAGTTCTTACCGTTTCCAAGCTAAGAGGGGTCAAAGGGGCCAACATTGCAATTTTTCCAAATATGTCAAATCTTTATTTTTCATCGGATTTGGATGGGATTTTTTTCTTTGGATTCCTCTTGATCTACGCTCTCAGTATTATGCCAACGGATTTTATGTAGGTCTTACCGTTTCCGAGCTACAAGGGGTCAAAGTGGCCAAAAATGCAATTTTTCTAAATATGTCAAATCTTTATTTTTCATCGGATTTCAATGGGATTTTTTTCTTTGGATTCCTCTTGATCTAAGCTTTCAGCAATGTGATAACAGATTTTGTGCAGCTCTTACTGTTTCCGAGCTACAAGGGGGTACATATAAACCGCGAAACAAAACGAAACGGAACTAAACAGATTCGAAACCGAACGAAACCTGATCGAAACGAAATCAAAATGAAGCTGTGAAACTACTAAATAAAAATATGTTCTTTATGGTTTTTATTGATATTTGGGCAACGTTTTAGTTAATTAAGATTATGTTTTCTAGGTTCTGAATTCCGTACACCATTTTTCAAATGCTTGAAGTCGAATACCACCATATGCACAAAGATTTGAAACCAGAGGCTCCCAGGAGCCTGTATCACTCACCTGGCTTTCAGTTGCCACAATCAAGGTAACATTGTAAGTTCTACAGTTGATCTTCAGTTTCTCAAACTTTCGTAGCTCAAACACCTCCAATATCTTGAACTGTTTTTAAAGTCTGATCATGTTTTACTATATTTCTTTGTTGGGCTTTTTTGACGAAAAACGTTCTTGCTAAGGACCACTTTCGACACCAGTTTTGAAGTCGAGATGTCATTTTGTAAATGGCAGTCAACAAACAATTTTCAACATCGGTTTTGAAGTCGCAACATCAATATCTACTTGGAAATCAAATTTCATTGAAATCAGACAATGTTGAATTTTCCTGCCTTTTTTGGCGGCCATTTTAAAAATGGCAGTCAACGAACAATTTTTAACATCAGTTTTGAAGTTACGACATCAAGACCAATTTGGAAACCAAATGTCATTGAAATAAGACAATGTTGAATTTCCCGCCTTTTTTGACAGCCATTTTGAAAATGGCGGTCAACAAACAATTTTCAACACCGGTTTTGAAGTCGCAACATCAATATCTATTTGGAAACCAAATTTCATTGAAATCGGAAAATGTTGAATTTTCCCGCTTTTTTGGCGGCCATTTTGAAAATGGCGGTCAAGGAACAATTTTTCAACATCAGTTTTGAAGTCGCCACAGCATGGCAAATATTTCATCAATTTACATTTAACCTTCATCTTCTATAGTTTTGGAAATAAAAGATGAAAAAGACGAAAATTTTAAAAATTCGGTGAAAAAAGGGCAATAACTCCTACAAGGGTTTATGGATTTTCTTCAAAATTTCAGGGTGGGTAGATCTTGATATGCTGAACATTTTTGCAATTACCATTGACCTCTATCTGTTACACTTTTTGAA
Source organism: Modiolus philippinarum (assembly GCA_002080025.1). Lineage (NCBI taxonomy): Eukaryota > Metazoa > Mollusca > Bivalvia > Mytilida > Modiolidae > Modiolus > Modiolus philippinarum. The sequence goes on from MJUU01063965.1 coordinate 18,454, forward strand.
ATAAAAAATAAAAAATGCAAAAAATTGGAAAATTTAACGGAAAAAGGGCTATAACTCCGAGATGGGTTTCAGATTTTCTTCAAAATTACATAGTGGATAGATCTCATCATGCTGATCATTTTGACACCTGTCAGATTTTTGATATCTGTAGCGGTTTTCGAGTTATTGGCCAAAAACTGCAATTTACCCCTATGTTCTATTTTTAGCAGTGGCGGCCTTGTTGTTCGACAGAGGGACAAACTGAACATGTGTTTGAGAAGCCATACCCTGATGATGATTCAGGCCAAGTTTGGTTACATTTGGGCCAGTGGTTTCAAAGGAGAAGATTTTTGAAATTGTTGACAGACAGACGGACGACGGACGCATAGTGATGGCAAAAGCTCACATGGCCTTTCAGGCCAGGTGAGCTAAAAAGTATAGATGCCGACTGCATGATCAGTTTAACATTTGCATTTTATTTTGAACAAAAAACGGCCATAGATAAATTATTTAGAACTAAAACCTTCTTTTCACATAAGTTTTATGTCACCCAAAAGAATGACATCCACGATAGGAACCTTGAAGTAGGACATCGTAGCAAACATCTTTGGCCAATAAAATTACACAAGACCACAGATTGTAACTTGTATTCACCTTGTATTCACCCGGACCATGCGCATTTCATATAAAATGAAGTAACGAGTTTTACAGTTATGAAAACACATTAGATTCTCTGGTATGAAAGATTACAGCCATATAGACCAATGAAGACAGTAAACAATTAAAGATACCAATAATTGCACTGGTCTGCTAGTATATACCAACGTGAGATATCCAATGAACTATACCAGGACTTTGACACTCCATGAAGAAGTCAGCCTGACGATACGTGGACAAGGAGTTTTTGTGTTGAATAAAATCAACTTGCATCCATCATGCTACTGTACACCTAGAACATGGCTGGCATATAGTTGTAAAGATCTCGAAATAGTTTTCCAATATTGCCCAATTTCAAACTACATACCTGTAACCCACTTGTACCACAGAACGCTAGTTTTTAAGGAACATTCCTGAACTATTATGACCAAGTTTTGTTTGATTGGAAAAATTTGGTTTCAGGGGAGAAATATTTGAATGTGTTTTAAAGGATCCAATAATAAAATGTCTTTCCCATTATGGGTAATCTTGGATGAAGTCGTGATCTGCCAGATAACTTTTTTTGAAGAGGAAATGGGACGACTATTGTGACATTTATATATTTATTATGAGTGACTTTAGTTTTGGTACTCTGTTTTCAGCGATGATCGATCTTTTTAAATATCTGTCCCCAGGGGTTTTAATGAATTTCTGATTATCTTTCGTGTTGTTGGATTTAAGTTTTTTGTAAAAATGTGAATCCGAAAGTTGAAAGTCCCCTTCAGCGACATAACACTGAGAATCCCAGGCACCTGCACTACTGAAAACGTAGTGTATGCTGTTGGTTGCAAACTATGCCAGATGATCTATGTGGGCGAAACTTGTCGTAGATTGGGTGATCGCTTCGTCGAACATAAACAGAGCGTCACCAATGGAAAAGACTGCCCCGTAGGTGAACACTTTCGGCAACCCAACCACAGCATACGTGACATGCATGTAACTGTCCTTTTACAAACTAGTGCGGGTGAAAAACAACGACAGTTCCTTGAACAAAAAATTATCCATTTTCTTGGGACTGTTCGACCCTTTGGCATGAATGTTTAGAAACAGTCCATTTTATGATTTCACTTTATTTGAAATTACACGATTGCGCAGTACAGTATACAAATGTTTTGTTTTCTTTTTTGATTAAGTTCAAGATTAAGCATGATTTTTACAGGTGATTTTCGTTACACGTTAGTCAGTAGTCTTCTCTTGTATCCTCTACAACTTTTTCCATTTTTCTGTCCCGGTTGCCCCCAGAAGAAGACCGTACTGGCCGAAAGGTTGGACACACTTTTCTTTTTACCCGTTTTGGTTATTTTACCTGTTTTTTAGTTGTATAGTTTGTTTAATTTTACCTTTTAATTGTGGCCTACCTTTCCATTTTTACTTTGTATATATATTTTTAAACTATGCCATACGCTGATGAATAAAATTTTGACAAGGCAAATGCTAAAAAGGCAAATGATTTTACTGACACACACTTTCATTCTTAGTATATATGAATGGCAATATTATATATGTATGGATTCTTACATCATGAACATAGTACTTTGCGTGTACTGTAATTATGCAATTACCTTAATTTAGCAGATAGGTGGCACAGGATTATTTCTGTGCAGCGTGTTTGCCGTTTTTTATTCCACGTGTTGCCGTGTTGGAGGGTCGTTATTTGCCGTGTTTCGTGCAAACCGAAAAATGGCATCGTGCAAGCCAATTTCTAATTTTCCGTTCCTCGTGTTGTGACATTTTATTTCTCGTACGCCCTTGCACGATACCCCCTGTGCGACCCCCATCGTACACTGTACTGAAAGTATCAACTTATGAAAGCAATAACTTTTTTTCAAGAATAATCAAGAATACATTTCGATTCGTTTCGTTTCATTTCGATTTCGTTTCGCTTCGATTTATTTCGTTTCGTTTCGTTTCGTTTTATTTCGTTTCGTTTCGAATCATTTTGTCGTTTCGTTTCGATTCATTTCGTTTCGTTTCGTTTCGATTTCGTTTCGCGGTTTATATGTACCCAGCTACAAGGGGTCAAAGGGGCCAAAATTGAAATTTTTCTAAATATGTCAAATCTTTATTTTTCATCGGATTTGGATGGGATTTTTTCTTTGGATTCCTCTTGATCTAAGCTTTCAGTAGTATGCCAACGGATTTGGCGTGGCACTTACCGTTTCCGAGCTACAAGGGGTCAAAGGGGCCAAAATTGCAATTTTTCTAAATATGTCATATCTTTATTTTTCATCAGATTTCGATGGAATTTTTTTCTTTGAATTTCTATGGATGTAAAGTTTTAGTTGATAGTACATATTTTGCATAGCTCTTACGTTTTTTATGAACCCGGGAATCGAAGATTCCGTGGGCATATAGTTTTTGGCCTGTCTGTCTGTCTGTTTGTCTGTTTGTCCACAAAAACTTAAACATTGGGTATATCTTTTGAATGGTAAGTGATAGGGCTCTCATATTTTGCATGTGTATTCCTTGTGGCAAGACCTTTCAAACGATACCAAAATTTTGGACCTCGTGACCTTGACCTTGACATGTAATGGACTTTTTGAAAAAAATCATAAACTTTAACATTGGGTATATCTTTTGAATAGTAAGTGATATGGCTTTGATATTTTGCATATGCATTCCTTGTGGCAAGACCTTTTCATTGGAACCAGAATATGTGACCTTGTGACCTTGACCTTGGCCTGTGAACAAGTGCATAAAAACATTAACATTGAGTATATCTTTTGAATGGTTAGTGATAGGACTTTCATATTTTGCATGTGCATTCCTTGTGGGAAGACCTTTCAGTTGGTACCAGAATATTTGACCTCTTGACCTTGACCTTGACTTACGACCATATTCAAAAAGTTTAACATTTGACAGTTTTTTGAATGGTAATTGGGTAAAGGGAGATAAGTCAAATTGATATGAGGAATGATGACATTGCGTCAGATTTTATGTGTCTATTTTATAAGCCTTATCTAAAGAATTTGTAATGAAAAAAGACCTTGTCAAGTTTCTTCATTTAAAATTTTAATTTGATAGGAATATCTTTTGAATGTTAAGTAATAGGGGTTTCAATTTCAAAGGTGTATTAATTTAATGGTGATTTGATTTTTGAGATGATTTCAGAATTTATAAACATATTATTTTTTATATTTATACAAGCAATGTATAGATGAGAAAATGTTTCAGGATTCCTACCATAGACCGTTGTTAATATACATTGTATGTATCAGTGAATAGGGAGGTTACTAAATCTATTAAATATTTTCTGATGTAATTACATGTAATCCATTTCTTCTGTTCTGGTTTTTTGAATAGCTATAAATAGATTCTATTGTATTGATGAAAAAATTGAAAACACTTATAGACAGAAAGACAATAAGTTAATTATAAATGTTTAGAAAAAAAGGGGGGTGAAAATTGTTTCCTAATAACGCTTGGAAAATAATTGGAGGGGGTCATTTCGGTGACTTCTGTGTTTGCATCCAATTACAGTCATTCAGAAACACATTAAGTATTGTTCAGTGTGCTAAATGTTTCTTCTTAACTCTTCTACTCGGGGGCATAAGTGTTTCCAAAAAACACATCTTGTTTCATCAGTAAGTGATCAAAAGGGTTGAATTTTTCCCTATTTTGTTTCTAGCTAATAACTGTGTCAAGCTTCTTTTGTGTCCATCTAATTATTGTGTCAAGCTCTTTACTGTGTCCACATTCACTTTAAACTACTTTTGTTGAAATTTCAGTAGTCGACATGCTGCGGTCATATCATGCTGCGCTCGGCGTAGCCCTTTATTGGTTAGTAAGTTTGTGTTGTAATGTTTTTATGGTGTTGCAATGTTTCTAGTTGTTGTATTGTTATGTTTTTTGTCAACAAATTTGTAATGTTGTGGTGTTTCAGTTTAATTAGTTGGTAAGGTAATGTTTCTGGTAAGCAAGTTTTAGGTTAACAAGTCGGTTATGATATGTTTCTGTGAAACAAGTTTGTTATGCTGTAGTGTTTCTGATTACCAAGTTTGTAATGTTTCGGGTCAACAAGTTTGTGCTGTTGTTATGGTTGTGGTTAACAAGTTTGTAATATTTTAGTGTTTCTGGTTATCAAGTTTATAAGGTTGCAATGTTTCTTAGTAACAAGTTTGTATTAAATTGGTTCTGGTGAACAAGTTTGTTGTGTTATAATAGTTTGGGTGAACTAGTTCGTTATGGTTAGCACGTTTGTGTTATAATGTTTCTGGTCAGCAAGTTTGTGTTCTAATGTTTCTGGTTATCAAGATTGTTATGTTGTTATGTTTCTGGTTAATAAGTTTGTCATGTTGTGTTGTTTCTGGTTAAAGTTTATGGTGTTGTAATGTATATGGTTAATAAGTTTCTTGCATTTTAATGCGTAGATTTTGTTTCTGGTGTACAAGTTTGTGGTAGTAATGTTCAGGTCAACAAGTTTATGGTGTTGTAATGTCCAGGGTAACAAGTTTGTGATGTTGTAATGTTCAGGTTAACAATTTACGGTTTTGTTATGTTCAGGTTAACAAGTTTGTTCTGATGTAATGTTCAGGTTAAAAAGTTTGTGCTTTTGTGATGTTTCTTGTCAACAAATTGTTCTGGTTAACAAGTTTGTAATATTGCATTTTTTAATTTATAAGGTTGTAATGTTTCTGGTGAACGAGTTTGTAATGTTGTTATGTTTTCAGTAAACAAGTTTATGTAATGTTGCAATGTTTCTGCTTAACAAGTTTGTTGTGTTGTATTTTTTCTGGTTAACAAGTCGGTAATGTTTTATAATGTTTCTGATTAACAAGTTTGAAGATTTTCAGTTCGCCTCAACGAAGTTGAGGACTCGTCCGCGTCCACATTTAGGTATATATCTTGGTAACTATGAATGGTAGGGTCATCAAACTTTGTGTACAGATGCATCTTGGGCTATCTCACAGCCTCAAAGAAAATTAGGTCTCTTTGACATATATTTTCCGCTTGACTGGCTTTCATTTAATTTAGGTTCCGAATTGATATCTCAGGAACTGTACATGGTAAGATCATCTAACCTTGCGTGTGCATGCATTTTTGGTGGTAGGTCAGCATCCAGGCAGAATTAGGTCACTTTGACCTATATTTTCCGCATGATCGACTTACATTCAAGTTTATGTTCGAGTTCAGATCTAAGTAACTGTACATGGTAGGATCATCTAACCTTGCATGTGCATGTATCTTTGGCGGTACGATAGCATCCAGGCAAAATTAGGTCGCTTTGACCTATATTTTCCGCATGATCGACTGACATCAAGTTTACGTCCGAGTTCAGATCTAAGTAACTGTACATGGTGCAATCATCTAACATTGCATGTGCATAATTCTTTGGGGATAGGGCAGTATCCAGGCAAAAATAGGTCACTTTGACCTATATTTTCCGCATGATTGACTTACATTCAAGTTTACGTCCGAGTTCAGATCTAAGTAACTGTACATGTTAGGATCATCTAACCTTGCATGTGCATTCATCTTTCAGGGTAGGTCAGCATCCATGTAAAATTAGGTCACTTTGACCTATATTTTCTGCATGATCGACTTCCATTCAAGTTAACATCCGAGTTCAGATCTAAGTAACTGTACATGGTGCAATCATCTAACCTTGCATGTGCATGCATCTTTGGGGTAGGTCAACATCCAGGCAAAATTAGGTCACTTTGACCTATATTTTCCGCATGATCGACTTACATTCAAGTTTACGTCCGAGTTCAGATCTAAGTAACTGTACATGGTAGGATCATCTAACCTTGCATGTGCATGCACCTTTGGCGGTACGTCAGCATCTGGGCAAAATTAGGCTACTTTGACCAATATTTTCAGCATGATCGACTGACATTCAAGTTTACGTCCGAGTTCAGATTTCAGTAATTGTACATGGTAGGATCATCTAACCTTGCATGTACATGTATCTATGGCGGTACATCAGCATCCAGGCAAAATTAGGTCACTTTGACCTATATTTTTCGCATGATCGACTTACATTCAAGTTAACGTCCGATTTCAGATCTAAGTAACTGTTCATGGTGCAATCATCTATCATTGCATGTGCATAATTCTTTGGGGGGCAGGTCAGCATCCAGGCAAAATTAGGTCACTTTGACCTATATTTTCCGCATGATTGACTTACATTCAAGTTTACGTCAGTAACTGTACATGGTAGGATCATCTAACCTTACATGTGCATGCATCTTTGGCGGTACGTCAGCATCCAGGCAAAATTAGGTTACTTTGACCTATATTTTCAGCATGATCGACTGACATTCAAGTTTACGTCCGAGTTCAGATCTAAGTAACTGTACATGGTGCAATCATATAACCTTGCATGTGCATGCATCTTTGGCGGCACGTCAGCATCCAGGCAAAATTAGGTCACTTTGACCTATATTTTCTGCATGATTGACTTACATTCAAGTTTACGTCCGAGTTCAGATTTAAGTAATTGTACATGGTAGGATCATCTAACCTTGCATGTGCATGCATCTTTGGCGGTACGTCAGCATCCAGGCAAAATAAGGTCACTTTGACCTATATTTTCCGCATGATCGACTTACATTCAAGTTAACATCCGAGTTCAGATCTAAGTAACTGTACATGTTAGGATCATCTAACCTTGCATTTGTATGCATCTTTGGCGGTAGGTCAGCATCCAGGCAAAATTAGATCACTTTGACCTTTATTTTCCGCATGATTGACTTACATTCAAGTTTAGGTCTTTAAAAAGATTGATATAGAAATTCCTTGAAGGGCTATAAAAATTATATGGTGGAAATCTGTTGTTGAAGTGCTACAAAAATAGCAATTCAATGTTGCCCAAAAGTTTGCTAATGATTTCTACGTAAAATGAACTGCAAATGGGGGTAATAACAAAATTTACCGAACAGAATGGTCAAGAGCCGAACTCCATGAGGCAAAAAGAAAAATCAGGTGAAAACTACCGGCAAAATTGTCGACCGCAATGGTTCTGACTTAAGTTACAGGCATTTGTCACCAAATGAGGTAACGAGTGCAAATTATTTAAAGTATTTTTTACACAAAAATTTGAATTGAAAACTCGTTTATGGTATTTATGCAAAACTTTTTGTCTTTTACAAAATCTTACTTGCAGCTGTTTTGAATCATTTTACACGAAAATTTTTTTTCCAAGTGGGGGCGTTGTGCGAGTACGTGTTTGTTATAAACTTAGATACTGTTTAATTTTGGTAAGAACGACAAAATATACAAATAAATAACAACTGAACTAAAAATCACAAGATGGTGACAAGAGTTGAAATGCCAACGTTTCGGCCATATGGCATATTACTAAAAAGAACATTCTGAGCTCTAACAAGAATCCTCAACTTAAAAAATATAATGTCGTCTTTTGAATGAAAGCAATATGTTACCGATTCTATTTGGAACCTTACAATATCTAATTTTTGTAAATTTTGTTGAAAACTAAGGAGTATCTCCCTCGTGCAAAGCTCTGTCCTTAGCTGATTTTGGCTTTCTATTTAGATCATATTTGGTAATTTGTTCTCTATCAGTTTTTAAACATCTTTGACTTTATGGTCTTCCAAACGTTTAGATTTTATCTGCACTGGAGAGACATAAGTTGTCGAAATGCGCATGTGCAGAATCAAAATTCACGGTAACTTCGGTATTTTGTTAGTTGCTCCATTTAATGAAATCCGCGAAAGTGGACTCTCAGACTGCAATAATTTATTATATTTCATCTCCTCTTTTTGTGCAGTTTATTTTGTATCATGTCATCAGCCTTCTGGGACATAAATGTGCATTTATAACTATTTATGAATAAAGAATTTATGACCTAATTTATCATTAGGGTCAATTAACTTGCCACATCAAATTACATGTACAAAAGTAAGTGCTGTGTTCCATTGAAGCCTTTAATTTTTTCCCTACAAATGAAAAGGAAACTTTGTCCAACATGAATATAGTTTAAGCAAAACATTTTTCACTTTGTGACCCACACAATTAAAGGGAAAAGCATAAATGAAATTAGAGTGTATATCATAATTACTACTTTATTATTATTTTTTGTATTCTCCTTGTATATTATGTGTCCTGTGTCTGTCCTATCATGTAATATTGATGTTGATTGTTTTGTCTGAATGTATATCATTGATGATCCTTTATACTGAATTTTATACTGAATAAACTTACTTTATACTTAAGGGGGTAGACCTGGGAAAGCCTAAAATTTTCCACTCGTTTAATTTTCTTAATATTTTCAGTATAAAAACTACACATGTTCATGTCGACTTTCAGCAATTTTCAACAATTTTTACCGTTCCGTTTTATGTCTAGTGGTCAACAAAGATACCCTGTAATTTCCTCATATTATTTGGTCCGTTCAGGACTTGATTGTGGTATATAAAATTGGCTCTAATTAAATTTGTATTTGATTTAATATTATTTCAAATGCAAAATTCTGTAGTTTAGACATGCGCGAAAGTAAGCATGAATAATGATAGGAAATTTAAGTAGTTTGAACTGAAATACATGGATGTTCTGAATAGTATAGGCTGAATTTTTCACTCTGTTTTGATCACTATTAAAAACTTCTTGTAAAAAATTCTGTCGTTTAATTTGCACCAAAAACTGAGAAAAGAAAGAAAACTAGTATATGTAAGATATATTAAAATTTCAGAAAATTCTACCGTCCCGTTTTTTTCTTAATTTAAAATAAAGTGGGTAAAAATCAATAAAATTGATGAATCTGTGCTTAAAATTACCTCCCTTGGAAGAAATCCGACTTTTATAGATTTTCATTATCTTTGGACAGAATTGCAAAAATGTAGAGTAAAATGCACTCATTATAAATAACTGGATGTTGGGTATTTGTTTTCATGACAAAATTGATAAATTATTTGCTGCGTAGAATATTTTTTACAATTTAAAAATTTTGATAATACCTATGTAATGATTCTATTTGTTTGTGTAAGTAACAAAAAAAGTGAAAAACAGAGTTATCTCCTCCTACCCCAGGTCTACCCCAAAAGAGTTAAATACTTTTAGTAACCTGGCACTCCATACAATCTTTGCAATGTTATGGCACATCGACATGACGAACAACATTGTTGTGCCGGACATTCGACTCCGTCAGTTAATCAAACACTAGACGAACTAGATTTTGAAAGGGGAATTTGGTCTGCAGCATTGAATGGTGAACATAACAAGGTCAATCAACATCTTGCCAAGGGAGTTAATCCAAATATTCTCGATAGCTCCGGATATGCACCGTTGGTAAGGGTATTTTTATTAAAAATATCACAAGGGTCAATTTTACTATGTTCATTATTTACTTAATTCTTACATTTAACTGTTTCTTTGATATTTGTTTTTTTTATAATTACAGTTGGGGAAGACGGGACATTTTACATAATACAGCGCGCATATATACCAAAAATTTAGATGATTACCGTAGGTTATTGATTAATGGCGTGCGAAATTGACCAGAATTAAAATTAACCAGGATTGTCGCTGGAGAAATAGGTTTACCCCCGGTTGATAATTCTGGCTTAAGTTAGCCGTACGTATGGGGTGCGTGTTCTCGGAGAGCTGTGAAGCACCTGTTATGAATTTTTACTGATAAACCAGGATAACCAGTCGTTAAAGTGGAATTTAAAGCACGAAATTAACTGAAGAGATGGAAAAATGTTCATTTCTAAAAAATGTTGAATATTAAGAAATTGATTTATAAGCATTTTAAAAATTGTGAATAAGGACTTTAGTTTTGATGTAGAATTGTTGCATATAGTCCATAGATGCACAATAAGCTTTCAGAATTTTATTCCGGTTCCAACTTTGGTAAATTTCCTGAAAATGTCCAAGACTAACAATTTTTGAAATTTTTGCATACAATCAAATATCTTGGCCATTTCTTCATACAAGACATAATTCTGAAAACTTAATTGGAATGAAAAAATTTGGTTCCAATTTTGGTAAATTTCCTGAAACTCTCAAAGACGAGCAATTTTTGGGAATTCTTCTTTGCAACCATGTGTTTTGATGAATTTTAGTCCAAAACAATATTTTCATCGGTTAGATCTCATATTCCAATTTTAGTAAATTTCCCGAAACTGTCAAACACCAGTAGTTTCTTGGAATTCTACTTAGCCAGTACATCTTAATAAAGACGAAATTAGAATGATAGTGGAGTGAGCGGGCAAGATACTAGTTTCCGCGGAACCTTTAGGAATTATTAATTTCAAGAATCATTTAATCCGTTTGCTTAAAAGTGGGGACGGGCGTATCATGCACTCTCGGCGCAGCTGTTTATTTTTATTTTTTTTGTTCCAAGGCTGTCCTTGATTTCTTTTTCTAGTCACGTATCCTGATTATGTCTCCCCCAATATTGTTTTTGTCTTTTCTGTCAGTCGCCTGTCTGTCCATCACAAGGTTTGTGGATGCCCATTCTCCTACTTTTTTGATGGGATTTCGACCAAATTTTACAGGATTGTTGACCGTCATTCCTAGTTGAATATATTGTCTTGCCAGATTGGTCGGTCGATTTTTGTGCCCGGGGAGTTATGCCCCTTTTTGACATAGAATTTTGATCAATTAAGTTTGTGGACGCTAATTCTCCCGAATCTTTAATCGGATTTCAATCAAATATCACAGGATTTATTGACATTCATCTTTCATTGGAATTCAACACAATTTAGTAATATTCAAATGCAATGACAACATAAAGGAAGTCAGGATTTTACCATTTCTTGAAAAATTCACATACATGTAATGCATAATCATCAGAATTTTAATAACTTCTTCACTAGTAATGCAAAATGGCTAAAATTAGAGTTTAGCCACTATTTTTATACCAAAGATCCTTATTTAAGCCAGTGATCAGAGCTCTAGGCTTTCAACTGCAAATTTAGCCCTATCATTTTATTTTAATGGTGTTCTGTAACTTTAGCCGTGTTCTGTAACTTTAGCCGTGTTCTGCAACTTAAGCTGCGTTCTGTGACTTTAGCCATTTTACCAGTAACATGGGCAGGCCTCTACAATAACCTTTTTTCAAACTTGTTCCTTCGGACAAGTACCTCTGGAGATTAACTTGTCTAAATGAAATTATACACAAATGTAACTTGTCCGAAATTTACAAAAACAAAAGGGCCAACTTGCCTGATTTCTTTTAAAGCTTAGGTAATACAACTTATGAAACAAGAAACACTCAAACTGAATAACAGACAATGCCATGACCAAGAAAGTAAAAAGTGGTCTAGAAGGCATTATAAGAGAAACGATAGTAGAGTCAGCAAAATGAGCCACTAATAATATTCAAAATTTATAGTAAGCAGTATAGAAATTTAACGTTCTTTCAAAAACATCCCAAAAAAGACATTGCAAAGTTCGTCAGAAAAAGCAATAAAATTACATGTTGGAAAACGTCAGATTGTTGTATAAAAATATTATTAAAATTAATAAAATCATTGGATTTATGTAGCTGTCGAACATTGGGAAACAAAATAGAATAGTAGAATAATAATAAATCAAAAACATACAGAATAGAAAAGGCTTCTTTATTTAGGCGGAAACAAGAAAAATAGTTATATCACCTTGGACCAGAAAACATGTTGGACAATGTTTTCTCACTTTTGAGACAGAACAGTTCCTATTTTTAGCGATGTGAGATTTCCTTGTCTTGTACCCCCGGTACAAGACAGAAATTACCAAGCAACGTATTCAGACGTCATTGACGTCGCTTAGGAACGTCGGATGTCAAGTACGGCTTGGTGGTAAATAAATCGTAGTTCGTGATTACAAAAGTGAGAAAATAAATCAAACACCGTTGAAAAATGCAAGATTTAGAAATCTCAGACACCCTCGGGTAAGATTTCAATGGTTCTCTGACTCGGCAAGCCTCGTCAGAGAAATATTGAAATCTTACCCTTGGGTGTCTGAGATTTCTTGATCTTGCCTTTTCACCGGTGTTAGATTCATATAGTCCCATGGCTAAAACTTAGTCATAAAGGGGGGTTGACTTTTTGGAGTTCCAATTTTCATAGATTTTGTGGTTTGCTAAAAACAGGACACTGAGTAAACAACAAAATACATTTTTCTGGAGTTTTAATGCATGGAATTCAAAACCACAAATATAAGTATCCATATATCACCGAGAAAATAGGTATACACAGATGAAAGTACTTCCATAGTACCTGTCCTCTTGTTTCACCCTTATTAAGATGTTTACTCCAAAAATTTAAGCCTTTTCTATTCTATAATATATGTTTTATGTTTATAATTATTTTAACATTTTTGTTTTGTGTTCTCCATTTCCCGGCAGCTACTTAAAAAATTAAATCCACTGATTTTGTTCAATTTTGTATGTCACAAAAGAAACGTTGCAAAGACATAACAAAAAGACGTTGGAAAGATGTCACAAAAAGACGTTTGAAAGCTGTCACTAAATGACGTTGGAAAGACGTCATTTAAAAATTTTTAAAAAACGCCACAAAAAGATGTTGGAAAGACGTCACAAAAAGATGTTGGAAAGACGTCACAAAAAGACGTCGAAAGATGTCACAAAAAGACGTTCGAAAGACATCACAAAATAGACGTTTGAAAGACGTCATGATAAGACGTGAAAACTACTAGCAAATACAGCTATTAAAAGACGTCATTGCGACGTCACTCACGGAATGACGTCTTTAAAACGTAAAAATAACCAATTTTGCCTGCTGGGTTATATCATATATCAATTTGTCCTGTAAATTTATAACCAATTTTTACAGGGACTATAGTCCCTCATCACTAACGCACTCCGAAATCAGATTTCCAGCTACTCCCTTTACTAGACTCAAGCTAGCGAACAATAAGCCAGCGAACAATAAGCAAAATCAAGCCAGCGAACAATAAGGTAGCGAACAATAAGAAAGGGCGCCAAAATGATCACAACTAAAAACCGAAGAGATGCATACGACATGAATCAATTACAAATATGATCACAACTAATAACCAAAGAAACACATAGACATAAAACGTTTACAAATAATGAATGTATATTCTAAATAGCCCGACTCNTGATTTCCAGCCGACTTTGGATCGACTTTCCAATTTCCCTACGGAAAAGCTTTTAACCACATATGGTGGGTCTTGAAGTTCTTGCCTCTGGCTAACTCTCACCCAAATATCTGGGTGGGTAAACCCCTGTGAACTGAGTATTGGAGGTCCAAAGTTGACAGGTCCAACCCAAACTTTTGATTTCCAGCCGACTTTGGATCGACTTTCCAATTTCCCTACGGAAAAGCTTTTAACCACATATGGTGGGTCTTGAAGTTCTTGCCTCTGGCTAACTCTCACCAAAATATCTGGGTGGGTAAACCCCTGTGAACTGAGTATTGGAGGTCCAAAGTTGACAGGTCCAGGCCAAACTTGTGATTTCCAGCGGACTTTGGATCGACTTTCCAATTTCCCAACGGAACAGTTATTAACCACATATGGTGGGTCTTGACGTTCTTGCCTCTGGCTAACCCTCACCCAAATATCTGGGTGGATAAACTCCTGTGAACTGAGTATTGGAGGTCCAAAGTTGAGAGGTCCGACCCAAACTTGTTATTTCTCACCGACTTTGGAGTGACTTTGCAATTTTCCTACGGAAAAGCTTTTAACCACATATGGTGGGTCTTGAAGATCTTGCCTCTGGCTAACCCTCACCCAAATATCTGGGTGGGTAAACTCCTGTGAACTGAGTATTGGAGGTCCGAAGTTGAGAGGTCCGACCCAAACTTCTTATTTCTCACCGACTTTAGGTCAACTGTCCAATTTCTTTACGGAAAAGCTTTTAACCACATATGATGGGTCTTGAAGTTCTTGCCTCTGGCTAACTCTCACCCAAATATCTGGGTGGGTAAACCCCTGTGAACTGAGTATTGGAGGTCCAAAGTTGACAGGTCCAACCCAAACTTGTGATTTCCAGCCGACTTTGGATCGACTTTCCAATTTCCCTACGGAAAAGCTTTTAACCACATATGGTGGGTCTTGAAGTTCTTGCCTCTGGCTAACTCTCACCCAAATATCTGGGTGGGTAAACCCCTGTGAACTGAGTATTGGAGGTCCAAAGTTGACAGGTCCAACCCAAACTTGTGATTTCCAGCCGACTTTGGATCGACTTTCCAATTTCTTTACGGAAAAGCTTTTAACCACATATCGTGGGTCTTGAAGTTCTTGCCTCTGGCTAACTCTCACCCAAATATCTGGGTGGGTAAACCCCTGTGAACTGAGTATTGGAGGTCCAAAGTTGACAGGTCCAACCCAAACTTGTGATTTCAAATTATTTATACTTCCTTGTGTTGAAAGGAGAAACAGTATACATGTACAGCATTAACTCTGTTAGAAACTGTATTAATATTTAAAGTCCGCCATGTTTTGACGTGGACCTGAGAATCATGATTCGTTTTTTCATATTTATTGGAAATTGAAGCTTATTTAGCGACGCCTCCCGGTTGGTTTTCAAATACATATATATTTAAATACATATATCAGAAAGAATTATGATTAGAAAAACCGAAATTCTTAGTAATCTCTAAAAATATCTTAGCATATTTGTTTCTGTTTAAGGTCATCGTGATCTAGCAAACACTATTAATTGAAACACAGAAAACACTGAACTTGTAAATTCGCATATTCATTGTATACCATTTTTTTTTCACTAAGAACATAATTTTTCAAATTCTTCAAACTGCTTGATTTCAATGAAAGCAGTAATACCCAAACATTTTGTCGCCCTCAATTTTAAAAAAAATAAATGCAACAAGTAAGTATCTATATTTTAAAAGTGTAACTGATTTACAATGCACACATGTAAACATAATTTAACAGCAAATCGCATATTATTGAATATATTTCCGTCTAATTATAAAAATTATGCAATTATTTTCATCTTTTCCGTTATTTTTCACATTTGCAAATTTCAAAAATAGTTGAAAATAAGTAAGAATAAAAAGGTGTTATTGTGGAATATAAATCAAATACTATCGATGAAAAAATAAATGAAAAATTAATGAGTTTGGGGTATTTAGAATATACAATCATTATTTGTGAACGTTTTATGTCTATGTATTTCTTTGGTTATTAGTTGTGATCAGATTTATACATGATTCTTGTCGTATGCATCTCTTCGGTTTCTAGTTGTGATCATTTTGGCGCCCTTTCTTATTGTTCGCTACCGTATTGTTCGCTGGCTTGATTTTGCTTATTGTTCGCTGGCTTATTGTTCGCTAGCTTGAGTCTAGTACTCCCTTTCCCTGAAGTAATCTCCCAGTTTTGGTTCCATTATCTAGGCTTTGAGAAAACACGGTTGATCTTTCAGCATGTGAGACGCGAGCGTTCAGTTTCTTCAAATAACTGTACAATTTCAAACGGCATGAGCTTTTGTATATTCTTCAATGATCAATTTGGTTTCGTCAAATTTCCCAATTTTTTAGCCAAAATTGGCTAAATCGGTATCTAATTCTATCCGTGATTCATACTCATTACTGAAATTTTGTCACTAATTAAAATATGAAGTATTCTTTCATTTCGGTACAATATTAAACTCCTGTGACCAAAAATGTGACCCATAAATAACAGTGATACCGAGTTACTGTGGATTTGGGGTATATGCGCATTTCGACTATTTTTGTGTCAAAAGTGCATATCAAATAAAAACATTTGGAAATCCATGAACCGAAAAATGTGTAAAAACTGAAAGAGAACAAATATCCAATAGGATCTAAATAGGAAAGCCAAGATCAGTTAAGGACAGGGCTATGCAAGATGGAGAAACTATTAAACATCAGTTTTGTTAAGGCTCCCTTTCCGGTCATATTATTGGTTTCATATGCAATCACTTCAAGTGCTTCTCAATGTCGAAACACATCGTTAAACAAAAGGTCACCAGTAAGTTAGTTGATCGACTAACGGAAACTGCATCGTAAGAAGAAAATCGTCGCCAGATGACTGCAGTATAATCGCGACCAGTTCTTCTGATTGGGTAAACACGTTTTTTTTTCTCGAAATGCTTCAAATATTTGATGTAATATCCTTTAAATTTTCTACACCCTCTTGGCATCGATGTCTTTCAGCTGGACTCAATACTGTGTAGATTTGTTCAGATTTAGTTTGAAATCTTTTAATTTCTTCTATGCCACTGACATGGCATCAACGGTACTCCACTGTCCAGGTTTGGTGCGCGACTCTAACGCCTATTATTTGTCGTGTCCATTCGGTCGCGCTTTTGCCGTGACTTGCAGACAAATCGAAAAGTCCAGAGGCCTTGCAGGACATTTGGTCAGGCAAGTAAGGAAAACCTGCCATACCGAATATAAATTTACAGTACCTGCAGTTTTATGGCATAGCAGAAATATAAATTTTTACCTGATATTCGGTCCTGTAGGCTGATAATTTCTGCCAGACTTGAGTAGGTCTGGCAGAAAATATTTTACCTGATTTGTCCTTTGGTAAGGCAGTTTTAGTTAGATATGTCTTGACTTGCTCTAGCATAACACGTGTCATGGCGTTTTAGTTTCTGATCTGGATGATGGATTTTTACTGTTAAATAATTACATTTCATGCATATTCATTTGAATTCCGTCAATTTGATAGGTGAACACAAATCACATGGCATATCAATGTGAAGTTGCAATTCCCATGAAACACATTTGATCACATGTTCACGTGGCGGATTAATTTGTAAAAATAGAATCCTAATGTACATGATGTACTTTCCTGTAAATGAATTGTGTTTTCTTTCATTTCGGTTAAAATGTAATGGTACGATTTGAATGCATTGTTTTTTTAAGTTTCATAGGGATTATGAAAGTCACGGTTGACCGGGCGCACATTTTCAAAATGAAGCGCTACCGCGCTTCATTAAAAATGTGCTTCGGTCAACACTTTCATAGAATTGAATGGATTATTTTGAAGTTTCATTTGGATATGAAAGGGCTGACCGAAGCACATTTTTAATGAAGCGCGATAGCGCTCCATGTTGAAAATGCGAGCCCGGTCAACCCTTTCATAGTCCCTATGAAACTTCAAAATAATGCCTTCAATTCTTATTATTACATTTTAATCCCAAAATATAAAAAAAAAACTTTATTTACAGGGAAGTACATCATGTACATTGGGATTTTATTTTTTACAAATTCATCCGCCACGTGAACACGCGGTCTAATGTGTTTCATGGGAATTGCATCTTCACATTGATATGCCACGTGATCGATGTTCACCTATCAAACTGACGGAATTCAAATGAATATTCATGAAATGTAATTATACTCACATGAATGACATCCATGTCCTCTAAAAATGGGAATT
The DNA here is from genome assembly GCA_002080025.1 of Modiolus philippinarum. Lineage (NCBI taxonomy): Eukaryota > Metazoa > Mollusca > Bivalvia > Mytilida > Modiolidae > Modiolus > Modiolus philippinarum. The sequence goes on from MJUU01063965.1 coordinate 36,433, forward strand.
CTTCTCTTGATTGTTCGACCTCGGTTAACAAAAGGTCAGTTAGTCAGTTGATCGGCTTTCAGAAACGGCTTCGTAATCCGAAAGCTGGTGACTATAGTATCTTGTTTGGTTCAGATGGTAACCTCTAGGATAGCGTTAATGTTTTTGAAGTGGACACGGTACTTCGTAGATTAACTTGGAATCTTGAAGAAATTATTTTTCTGTCTTCAATTCTTCAATCAGTGACTTCGATGTTTTGTTATTCATACATATCTTTGGGTTCGCGGGTGGAACTCCTCCTGCTTTTTTCATCCTGGCAATCAAGAGCTATATTTATTGATGAAACTGATCATTACAAGTTGCACACATTCTCTCCATATTGGTTGTAAATATACAACTGGAAATTTAGTTTCTGCAATCGATCCTTTATGCTAAATTGTTTCGGACTCTGGTCCAACTTGTTTCACAGCAAAATTCCATATGGTCTCCGTTATATTGTATATTATAATGGTTTAACAATGCTGTACTGGTGTCAAACATTTGTTGACACGCTCAACATCGATTCCGTGGCGTACTAGACGTATTGCAGAACAGCAGACAAGCTACTGACAGAGCCACACATAAAACATATCGAATTTTGTTTGATTGCGTCCGAAGCGATAAGCCAGGAAGGATAATTTATTTATTTAAATGTATACATTAGGGTTGAAGGCATACATGAATAATAAAAAACCATAATAAAACAAAACAAAGAGAAAAATCATGCATTTGTTGAGTCCACTCTCCTCAGCGCAAAAGACCTTGTAACGAATGAAGCAGTATACAATGGATAATGGAGTTTACGAACACCAACCTGATTTGTGTGTTGCGCATATAATATGTTTAAAGTGGCTTGAATAACATTATTGATGAGACTGAGATCAGTCTGTCAAATGAATATGGAAAAAAACTAAATGTTCTGTGCTGGAACCAATGCGATCGATGCTTTTTATAAGTGGTTGGTCCCTGGGCAAAAAAAAAGTTTTGCTACTGTTTTCGGTTATATGTGCCATAATTTTAAAAGATACGATAGTTATCATTTTCTGAATTTTCTGTTTCGACATGCAGAGGTACCAGACGTGATTCCAAATGGAACCAAAAATATAGCCGCTATCAAACCAACCATTCTGATGATCGATCCCAAACTTATCTAAACTGCTAAATTGTTAATATCGACAGAACCAGGAAAATGATATCGCCCAAAGAATCGTAACTGGACACGAAGTTTTATGTTCGTATAAAATGAAACCACAAAAGTTCAGAAAAATGCGGTTTTATGAATATTCATTAGAAAATAATTACACGAAAAGATGGATTTCTCAACTACACTGAAGTTGTTAAACTTCTTTCATTGTTGTAAAACGAGTATCATTTGGTTTATCTGTTACCGATTTCTCGTTTTCGACTCACTATTACATTTCACATAAGTTGTCGAAATGCGCATATGCAGAAAGTAAACTCACAGTAGCTTCGGTATTTAGTTATTCAGTATGACGGTTTCAATTTTATAACAAAACTTCAGTCGTGAAGTTTTAGGAAAAAGGTCTGTTTTGATGACTTGATACGTATAGAAATCGATGCAGTTTTACCTTTCGCAGGAACCTCGAGTTTAAAAACTACATGAAAAAGAATTTTTGTGACATTTTATTTGAGATTCTTGTCAATTTATGGGAATGGGGTGGGGAATTTGACGTTTTCAGCTTTATTTTTTTAAATTAATGTAATGAAATGTTCAAGATATCACGCTCGAATGCTTAATGTTCTACCAAAATGTTTCTCTGCACTTGATATAGTCCAGTCTGGTGTTGAGAAAATATAGCTGTTTGCCTATCAGTTCAAAGGAATTGCCTATACCTGAATTTGTTCAATGCAAATGAGCAAACCGATGTTGATTTCTGGTTATGGGACATAACCGCCTTCGTGAGACGGTATACAAGGAAAACAGAAATTCCAGGTTCAACTGCCAACAAAAAGTATTAAAATATTGCAGTTTCGATATGAATATTTATAGACAAGTTCGTTTGAAGTTCCGTGAATTGTTCATTGAGACGATAAGTGTAAATATCATAGGAGGCATAAATCTTTTTCAAGATGGCATGACCACTGCACATGGTCTGCCTGCAACCTCGTCTTCCATACATTATTCTTAAAACTAGATTAAATCGGTACTAATCCCTCACAAGGATACCGTCCCCATGAGAAACATACATTGGAAGCGACAGTGATTTACAATCAGTAACAAGGAAAAGGCACGCCTAATGCTGGAGAGTAACAAATTTTGCCCTAAAAAGTTTTTATGACAACCATGCTTTTGAATTTTGCATTGATGTTTACTTTGTTATAGTGCTGTTACTGTTAATCCAGTGAAATTATGATTACGAGCGACCTGCATCAACGTACGTTGGAAAAGAAACGATTCATTGAACAACAAGGATATACTTATGTAGAAAAGCATACAGATTGATCAAAACATACACCATTTCATGGTTTCTTTTGAATACATGAACCCTTTCGAACCCAGAGATACTTTTTGTGGTGGAACGAGGAATCCCCTACGCTGGACAAAAATGGCTAATGTGAATGCGGAAAACGGAATTATACCGTTAGGGCTTTCTTATATCATTACCGGATAATTCGATGATACACGAAAATATGAAGGATTTATTAATTGTAGAGTATTGCCACCCATCGAGGACTGGATACGTTCTCGGCAATTCTTGTGTTGCTGGCTGAAATCAATTAGCAAAAACTGTTGTTCATTTTGTATAAGGGACCAACCATTTAACCTGAAAAGGGGGGGGGGGGGGGGNGGGGGTTATGGTTTTTTTTTCTGGACAGAAAATTTTTTTCGCGATTCGCGCGAAACAATTTATTTATTTCTCACGTGTATCAACAAAATGTTTTTTTTTCAAAATTAACATTATTTTTTGGGGCAGAAAGCCTCCGTCAGAAATTTTTTTTTCATCATTTTGGCAGCCAAAATATTTTTTTCACATAAAATCGGCTCCAGATTATTTTTTTTAAGAAAAAAAACATAGCCCCCCCCCTTCAAGTTAAATGGCCGGTCCCTAAGAGTTGTATAAGAGATGAAGAGAGGGCATTGGCGGGAGCTTCGGTTAGTTTTGAATTGAAAAGGCTTTAGGAAAGGGATATGTCGATCAACAGGCATTTTGAAAATATAAAACACAAATACGAAATATATCAACACATTCTTCAAAATGAAGCAAGCTGTCGGGCCATTGTTTTACAGATTAGTGAAAATACATCAGGGATTTCTACGAAAATGATGGAATTCTATCAAATATACGAGACGAAATAGAAACATTTCGGACTGACGGCCTTAGCAAAACTGCATAATGTTGTATAGTTTCTATGGTATATTTGTTACAAAGATCACAGGGACTTGCTCCCGGTCTAGAATAAAAATTGTTTACTATCAAATATGAATCTCGGAGAAATCTCCGAGATTCATATTTGATAGTAAACAATTTTTTTTTCTAGACCGGGAGCAAGTCCCTGTGCAAAGATTCAATGAAATATTGTGTAATATTCTGACTAAATGAGAGAGCTCTTTGATATTAAACTAGTGACAAAATTTTGCTTATTGGTAAAAATTTCATGACTAGTATTAGATACCGATTCAAAAATGTATTCAACTAGGGAAATGAATGAACCAATGTTATAATTTCGGCTTATACAACTGCTTTTGGAGAAGCCAAACCCTCGTGTTCCATACACTGACACAGATTTAATCGCGTATCGTAAAAGCATGGGGAATTAATCAAAAACTTTTTACTTTTTTGACCTTACAGACGAAGTAGCTACATGGAACACAGTTTCCGAGTTTTCGACTGATGGCTCAAAAATAGTGGGTATAAAGTTACAGGACAAAATGAGATAAAGCAAAATGATAGATACTGTACTTAAAATACAGAAAGATCAGTTGTGATTCATTCAAAAGTATGGTGATTCGTGACAAAATGATTTGAAAACTTTGAAAGATGACATTAGAATTATTCGAAACAATTTCAAATCATTCGATCACCATCAACCAGAACAAAGTATATATGAAAAAACATGCGAAGATGAAGAACAACAATAAAAGCGATGATCCATTAGTTTTTGTGCCATGTATTTGTAGAGGCTTTGTTTCATTTCCGTTTACTATGTATCCCTTCATTGCTAATGCGAAAAAAATAATGAGAAAAATGAAAAATATTTAAAAAAAAAAGAAAAGAAAAAGCTATGCCAATAACTATATAGTTATAGACTGTCACAAATCAGTATAACACAAAATGACTTTTTTAAAGAGCTAAACAAAATGGGTGAAGAAATAAGCAGAAAAATGAGCACACAAAGCACTACAACAATATAGAGTAATCACAACGACTTGGGTTATTGGGGCAATAATTCTGTATGAATGAAGATTATCACATTAAGTACTGTACTACGAAATAAAAGAGTTGTCCCCAGGTTAGGGATTTTTTTCAGGGGCTTTTTTTGTGTTTTTTATATTTATTTGTTCAGAAAAGAGAGCGGTTGACGTGTTATGTTCCTTAAAATTTTGTGAAAAGGGGTAATCTGGCGGGGATTCAGCTAAATGCACCATTATTATTTTTGTGTCATGGCACAACCATGAATCAAGACAAATACAATAACAAGGAAAATCAAGAACATTCGGTCAAACTATACAATACTAGAAATCTATGCACTTGTCTTATTTATAAATCAGAACCTAGAACGCATTTCTGGCCACGTGTTGGTTTTCTAGTTTTTCCCAAAAAGTGTGAATTTGAAAAATTAATTGAGAAAACTGTTTTTTTACTTTATTTCAGCACTATGCTAGTAGAAATGGTCATGTTCTTATCTGTAAAACACTCTTGGAAAAAGGCGCAGACCCAAATATATGTACCAAATCGGGAAAGTCTACTTCACTCCACAGATCTGCTATGAAAGGACACATTGAAGTTGTGAAACTCCTGATATCATATCGAGCAGACCCAAATAAATGTGACCTTGACGGAAAAGTACCTTTACATAAGGTAAGAGAAAATATCAGTTCAATGCCATATGTCTAGACACTTTGTATTAACATTGTATACGTGGTAGGAGTGACTTGGAGTCCCAATAACCGAGCGTAATTGCGTTACCTCTGTTCCTTCATGGAACTTCTAATAAAAACCATCAACAATAAAGCCTGTTTCACAACTTTTCACTACTGTTCATTTGCACCATCCAATATGTTGTCATTCTGGACACAGAAAACTTCTATCGTAGACCCTAAGATGACAGTTCTAGGGATGTTTGAGTACTATCGCAGGGGTCGAAATGTAGACGTAATTGCCTATTACAATTATTTGAAAATATGTCCGATAGTGCACCCAAATACCACAAACACAAAAGCAACAATAACAACTCCACGGACACCAACAACTGATGAACTCCAAACCCGTGAGAGGCAATTTAAAACAAACAAACCGACCAAAACAGCTCATTGGATCCATTAGCCGCCGTTCAAAGTAAAACAAAAAGTAACCAAAAAGTGTTGTTGCATTCGCATAATCTTAGTGGCATTCTTGTTTGCTTTTTTAATTTGTTTTATCTTTAATTTTTCATGCATCATTATCTATTAAATATGAATTGCCGACGTTTTGGATTTCCCGCGGCATTCTTTATCCGATGTGTCTTAATGTGTCTTAGATTTTGTCCCTTGTAAATTTACTCCTTTTCCCTTTTTTATTCATTTGTTGCAGAAACTGAAGTTAAAATAACTTTGGTATGTTGTTATTCATCAAACACATAGCGTTATCTCCTCCAAAAAGCACACAATCAATTAAGAGGTCACCAGCATAAACGACAATGACACCAAGTGCGGAAAGCATCCGAAACCCTGAAGATAACGCCCTTTATTTTCATATTTCAGGCAGCTGAAGCCGGTTATACCGACGTATGTAAAGCTTTACTAAGTGTTTCTACTGCTAGCAAGGACAGTGTGGATAACAGGAATAAGAAACCGATTGATTATGTTGATGCCGACAATACAGAAATTCGGACTTTATTATCCTAACGATATAATATTTTAATATCACTTCTTCTAGACGAAAATAGTGTCAAATGATAGAATTCCGAATTTATGTTTTATTGACTTGTTTTGTTATGAGACCAATTAAAAAATGCTCATAAAGAAATTTACTTGTTCAAACTGAATGTGGTCTGAAATCTTCCAAGGAGTGGCGTGCTGATGACTTTAGGATGTTTCACATTCACATGAAGCCCTATTATGCTTCGTCTGAATCTGTACAGTGATTAGAATTTCGTTATTTGTATTCTTGTGACTTCAACTAAGTCTAACAGAATTGTAAAAATTGAGTTTATTGATATTTTTTTATTCAAAATATTGCACTAACATGTATGTTCTATTTACAGAACGTCAGTATCTGACAATTATATTAAAACAATACTAAGTTATTTTATTACAAAGATAGATAATTTCAGCTGTAAATGAATTTTCATGCACTCAATCCCAAAAGTATTGGATACCAGAATGATATAAAAACAAAATAAAAAAATCTGTAGCCTGTAAGAAACCTGAATAAGTATGAAAGTGTCTCTAACAAACATTACTAGAGTTATTAGAAAAAAACAGAATTACAGAAATATATATGAAAAAGAAAATGTATATATACACACACATAAAAAAAAAAACCAAAAAAAAAAAAAAAACAACAACAAAAATAAAACAAACAAGAAGAAATCAAATGAAAACTGCATTTGTGACACATGAATACGGGGTCTTCGACTACGTGTTGTATTTCTGAAGTTATACCAGAAACTGATGTCTTAAACCTGCATACTTAATATTTCGAAATTACGCCTTTTCACTTTTAAAAGAGGAATATATCTTGCAATGTATATCATTGTGTTCCACAAATAACAGTTAACAAGATTGTTTTTGATATAAATGTTATATATACAAAAATAATGGAGAATTGTTGAATGTATTAAGAAGCACAGATAAAAGAAGAATATGTGTCTAACAGACACAATGCCCTGCCTCGCACTTATTTTGAACAATGCTATATTTCATGATCATTCAAGCATGAATTTGGTAGCCGGGGAAAATTTTTATTGTGATTTTTGTTAAATTATACCCTAATGTGTACTAAAGTTTCATGATAATAGCATACATCCTTCACAGAAAAAAACTTCAACTTAATACTACCCCCTTTTATCTAAGATCGGTGAAGCATGAAGTTGGTCGCCGGGATAAATTTTTATTATGATTTTTGTCTAATTATACCCTAACATGTATTTATACAAAGTTTCATGATGAAAGCATAGATTCTTCACAGAAAAAAAACTTCAACCTAAGAGTAAACCTCATACTACCCCCTTTTTTCCATGATCAGTGAAGCATGAAGTTGGTAGCATGGGTAAATTTTTATTATAATTTTTGTTTAATTATACCCTAATGTGTATTTATGTAAAGTTTCATGATAAAAGCATACATCCTTCACAGAAAAAAACTTCAACCTAAGGGTAAACCTCATACTTCCCCCCCTTTTTATCCAAGATCAGTGAAGCATGAAGTTGGTAGCAAGGATACGTTTTTATTATGATTTTTGTTGAATTGTACCCTAATGTTTATTTTTACAAAGTTTCATGATAATAGCATACATCCTTCACAGAAAAAAAACTTCAACCTAAGGGTAAACCTCAAATTACCCCACTTTTTTCCATGATCAATGAAGCATGAAGTTGGTAGCCGGGATACATTTTTATTATAATTTTTGTTTATATATATCCTAATGTGAATTTATACAAAGTTTCATGATAATAGCATACATCCTTCACAGAAAAAAAAACTTCAACCTAAGGGTAAACCTAACTTGGGACGGACAGACGGACGGACGAACGGAAGGACGAACGGACGGACGGACAGACCTGAACACTATATGCCCCCTACTATCGTAGGCAAAACACAAAACTAGCGAGCAAACATACAAAGTTAAAAACACAAATATAACTCGCTACTTCGTCACATGGATCCGACGTCGTCGACATTGCGTTGTATTGCTAAAAATATATCGATGCCAGAAATTGGCCTTTAGAACTTGGATACTAATTAAATCATTTGAAATTACGTCCTTTCACTTTTAAATCGGGAATATATCTTCGAAAATATATCATTTTGTTACACCAATTAGATGTCAAACAAGTGTGATATAAATGTAATCTATAGATATGAAATGAAACCACCAATTCACTTCTTCTTTTTCACTAAAATTTTGGATTTATCTCTTTTCACCTTCTCAAACATATATTTCCTGATAGGTACATATATTCTCTACATTGTATCAAATTTTCTTCATACATTTGAATGTAAGAGATTAACGGAGTGTTCGGGAATGCTCTCTTTAAGTACATACCATGACTGCACAAAATTTAACACAAAAATGTTAATGGGAAATCCCTTCCCATTAAAGCCAGCGGCAGACTACTGACGAAACAAGGAATGTGGTTATTGCAAAAATCAAAGTCTAGAGACGTTGCAAAAACGAGAATACAGAAAAAACAAAACAAAGACACAAAACAGTAACAAAGCAAATAAAAACACAACAATCAGACCAACTGGAAGATGACTCAACCTATATAATTCACTCCTTTCGATGTGTCTTCATTATACAAGTTGCACGCATTCCTTTGATTTGGTCCAACAGTTGGTTAAGGCTATTGAAAGGTTTGTTAAGGGCTGTCTTGAACTTACTTGAGCGGAGCTCATTGTTGAAGTCTCAATGGTGACTTCAAAATGAAGAACAACAATAAAGGCGTTGATCCATTGCTTAATTTAATCTACTACGGTGGTTTCGTACCCATTTACCAAAAAATTAAGAAATATTGAACGCATCATTAAAAAAAGGAAAACCAAATATACAAAAACCAAAGCAAAAACAGAAAAAGAGTAATAAATACAGATTAATACATGGGCGTTTCCATATTGACCTGGTTATCATCCCGAGACACCCATTATGGCACGAGACGAAGTCGAGGGACAATTTGGGTCGAAGGATGATAATCGGGTCAATATGAAAATGCATGTGTATTGGACCGGAAGTCGTTTATATTGTCTGAGATGCACGAGGTTTCGTACCCATTTACCAAAAAATAAGAAATATTAAATGCATCATTAAAAAAAAGGAAAACCAAATATACAAAAACCAAAGCAAAAACAGAAAAATCAGAAAACGCACCAAAGGTGCGAAAGCCGAGTTGCGAACATCATCGGATAGGCAAATAGTTGCATATCAGCATATAAATTCTTTTATTTCAATCAGAGATTTATAATGGAACTTTTGAGGAAGTTTGACTTTGTCCTAACTTGAACAAAAGTCAAAGTTCCTTTCAAAAAAACTTTGGGCAGGGGTTCTCCCTTAAAATCTAGTTTTTTATTTTATTATTGCTGAAATTGAAAGTGTATTAGAATACCTTTTTTCTAATAATTTCAGTTTTCTAGTTTGGTATACATAGCAACCAAAATCTCCACTATCCATTGCAACTTATTTCAGACCACCTCTCAAAAAAAATTTGGGCAGGGGTTCTCCTTATAATCCAGGTTACATACATATTGCTAAAATCACAACATTCCAAGCCCCCCCCCCCTTTTTCAAAAAAAAAAATGGCAGGGGTTCCCCTTATAGTCTAGTTTATACATATTTCAGTAATTGTGAAGCATAATTTTTTTTGGAAAGATTCAGTGTTCTGGTTTGGTTTCCATGGCAACTAAAAGCTCCAATATCCATTTCAACCCATTTCAGACCACCATCCAAAAAAATTGTGGCAGAGGTTCCCCTTATAATCCAGGTTATACATATTGCTGAAATCAGTTTTAAAACCATCCAAATCCCCCTTTCAAAATAAAAATTTGGCAGGGGTTCCCCTTATAATCTAGTTTATACAAATATCTAAAATTGCGAAGAAAAATATGTAGCAGAATACTGTTTTTCTAAGATTCAATCTTCTGGTTTGGTTTCCATGGCAACTGAAAGCTCCACTATCCATTAAAACACATTTCAGACCAACATTCAAAAAAAATTTGGGCAGGGGTTCTTCTTATAATCCAGGTAATATGTATTGCTGAAATCAAAACATTCCGAGTCCCCCTTTTATAAAAAAAAATTGGCAGGGGTTCCCCTTATAATTTAATTTATATTGTGACGGAAAATATGTAGAACACTTTTTTTCAAAGATTCAGTGTTCTGGTTTGGTTTCCATTGCAACTGAAAGCTCCACTATCCATTACAACCCATTTCAGACCACCATTCGAAAACAATTTGAGCAGGGGTTCCCCTTATACTTCAGGTAATATGTATTGCTGAAATCAATAATTTACAAAAAATCAGAATACACAAATGTATTTTTTTTTTCATCTAAGATTTTATTTTTACTGGACATTGCAAAAAAACTTTAAGTAATATTGAGCACTTTTTCATATTAAATTAATTACCTCCCTTAGTTTTATTACCTCCCTTTTTTAAATTCTGACTTTTCATTCTATCTAATTTTTAAATTGTTGACACCCCAAAAAGTGCGTTGGTGACTATAAAATGAATTTACATGTTCTAACAATATAAAAACTACTTTTGTATGAAAAATAAAATTTATTTTAGCTATTTTTGTTTTCAAATAATACCGAACATGTGATTTTAGGCTTTATTTTTTTGTTACATTTTTAGAAGTTGTGACCTTGACATTTGTTGCACAGACCTCAAAATCGATAGGGTTCCTCCTCTAATCATAACTCATGTCAATGCCAAGTTTCATTTGGATGTGTAATGTGGTTCTGGAGATATTGTGTGGAAACGAATAAGTCAAATTTTTGTTCTATTTTTAGAATTTGCGACCTTGACCTTCGTTGCACAAACCTCAAAATCAATAGGGATCTTCCTCTAATCATAACTCATGTCTGTGCCAAGTTTCATTTAGATATGACATGTGCTTCTCAAGATATCATGCGGAAACCAAAAGTTGACGCCCGGACTCCCAGACGCCCGGACGCCCAGACACCATTCATCAAATTATAAGCCGCGTTCGACTTCGTCGCAACTCGGCTAAAAAGAGTAATAAATACAGATTAATACATGGGCGTTTCCATATTGGCCTGGTTATCATCCCGAGACACCCATTATTGCCCGAGACAAAGTCGAGGGACAATTTGGGTCGAGGGATGATAATCAGGTCAATATGAAAATGCATGTGTATTGGACCGGAAGTCGTTTATTTTGTCTGAGATGCACGAGGAGCATAAAATAGTCTATTATTTTTCTTGGCTGTGAAAATATGGACAGTTTACTTCCGGTCATATTGATCATGCAAAAACGCTTTTATTTCTGCTAAGTATGTAATATGAAAAAGAAAGGAAATGGGGTAAATGTCAAGGAGACAACATCCCATATCCAGGTTAAAACGAATAAACGAATGAGAATTGCCACTCGACGTCGTCGATATGTTATTGTATTTCTGAATGTATATTGATGCCAAAAGTTGACGTCTTAAACATGCATATTCAACATTTCAAAATCACTTCTTTCCACTTTGAAAATAGGAATAAACCCCTTTCATATATCCTAATATTCCTACTTCAACAATTAATTCAAGTATGAGGTGAATGTTATATATACACAAAAATGTGAAAAAATATAATAAAATACATTTAAAATAACCTACAAAAACTAAAACAACAAGTATAAAAATACACCAGTGCGATCAAGTGGGTCCAACATCTTCGACTAAGTTTTTTATTTCTAAAGTTATATCGATGCTGGAAATTTATATCTATAACTTGCAAATTCAACATCGTTCTCTTTTAAAACAGTAACAAGTCTTCAAAACATAAATCATTGCGTTTCACAAATGACATGTAATACAAATGTCACATGAATGTTAGATATGGATAAATAATGAAGAAATGCTAAATGCATTAAAAATTAAAAAAAAAGTAATAATAAAAACATCCCAGCATATATACAAATTAAATAACAAATAAAACTGCCACTGCGATACATGGATCCAACTTTGTCGATATAGTGTTGTAAATCAAATGTTACTAAATCGATGTCAGTAGTTACGTCTAAAACTTTTTTCAACGTTTCAAATTACACCCTTCCCTTTTTAAAAGAAGAATAAGCAATTCCGGGGTATATTTTTGTGTTACACCAATGACATTAAACACAGAAAAATGAAACTTAAAAAGTAACAAAAACCAATCAAGGTAACCTAAAAAGCTAACTTACAAATAAAAAAAAAAATGGCACTGCGACACACGGATACCACGTCGTCGACTTAGTGTTGTACTTCTAACGTCAAATCGATCATAGAAAATGAAGTGTAAAACTTCCATATAATTCGCCTTATTAATCAAGGCTTAAAAAAATTCTGTCTCATACGGCCATTACAAAAGTTCTTTAATGAATATCACTCCCCTGTGGAAAAATATTGAAGTTTTGGCCCAACTCTAATTCAAGATTCTTTTTACTCAATAAGGGATGATCATTTCTTTAAACTTCTATTTAATGGCTACCGGACACTACCGCAATGGTAGGTGATGTTTGGCGCGCTATAAAACCGGTTTAACACACAATTTCTTTTGAAATGCCTGTACCAAGTCAGGATCATTACGGTCGACAATTTTTTCGGTGGTTTCCACCTGAGTTTGTCTTTTTACATTCTGTTCGGTAATTTTGTTATTACCTACATTCAAAGTTTCAACATCAAATCCCTTCCCTTTTAAAACAGAAATAAGTCTTCCAACGTATATCATTGTGTTTCATCAATAACAGTTATTATATATACAGTTACAATGAAGAATTGTAAAATGCATTTTAACAGTCCACCAGGCATTTTCTAAATGTAAAGACATTTAGCAAAAATGCAAATGGGGTTAACGCGTGGAATTTCGTTTCTGTCTTTTAAAACCTTTTCCATGATCATCACACTTAATAAATAAAAAAACATTTGGACTAATTGCATATCAATCAGTGAAGGGATATGGAGTAAATGTATACGGGACACAATCCATTTGAATATATGGTAAAATTTAGCTTTCATTGTTGTTCTTCATCTTGAAGTCACAATGGGGCATTCAACAAAGCAAACACTCCTTCAAAAACCCCCAAGTCTGAATCTCTGCATTTTAACAATTAATGTCAAATCGGTGAAGAATAAACTAAACAACATGAACAACATGAACACCAAACTCCTAAAGCATAAGAAAGACGTACAGAACAACAAAATATAGACAATTTCTGCAGATGACCATTCCAACAACTTATGTCTCCTCAGTTAAGCCTTTAGAAGTCATAGGAAATCCTGATGGAAAACAAATAAACTATACGGTATCAGCTAAGGACGTACAGTGTTTTGCACATTGGGGATTCTCCTCAATATTAATGAAATATTCAAAGTTATTGTATCTTTTCAAATGGTAGAAACAAATAAGCTTAAGCACCAACAAAACTAACCATAATAAAAGGTTTACAAGCTAATTTTACTCAACCAAAGCATTTGTATTCAGTATTGCATTGCTTACAGGCTTTCACCTGACGGGTTAAATCTCTTATATACCACAATCCAGGCATGCCCACCTGGCACACCCTGGTGAAGAGGCCAGATTTGTGTACTATAACCACAGCACAAAAAATATAGCAAATGAAAAACAATGTGGTAACTTTCTAATGTACAGATGATATATATCCCCCAAAAATGACAAATAACTAAATACCGAAGTTACTGTAAATTTAATTTCTGCATATGCGCATTTCGACAACTTATGTCTCTTCAGTGCAGATAAAATCTAAACGTTTGGAAGACCATAAATTCAAAGATGTTTTAAAACTGATAGAGAACAAACAACCAATTTGATCTAAATGTAAAGCCAAAATCAGCTAAGGACAGAGCTTTGCATGAGGGGGATACTCCTTAGTTTTCAACAAAATTTACAAAAAATTAGATATTGTAAGGTTCCAAAAATAATCGGCTTTCGGGTCAGCACAGAAGTACTGAATACTGGGCTGGTGAATACCCTCGGGGACTAACAGTCCACCAGCAGTGGCATCGACCCAGTGGTAACAAATAACTAAATACCGAAGTTACTGTAAATTTAATTTCTACATATGCGCATTTCGACAACTTATGTCTCTTCAGTGCAGATAAAATCTAAACGTTTGGAAATTAGGAATCGACTTCAAGAAGAGTGTACGATAACTGGACAAGGTGACCATTAACGTAACAGGTGTAAAATGGTCTACCACCTTTGGCTTTTTGATTGAGCAATGTTTGTTCTTACCGATGTGTAAAACGGGCTGCTACCTTGGACTGATCTTCAATCTGACCATAATAAAAGTGACTTGCGACTTTTCGTCTGTTCAGGGGGGCGAATTTTGACAATACTGGCCGGATAACAATCGAGACATTAAACCTTTCAAAGGCCAATTTTCGACCTGGCCTGACCTTTCGAAAGGTTAAATTATGATTTTACATTCATAATAAATGACCCTGCTTTAAAAACATAAAAATACGTCAAAATAAAATCTAAACTGCGGCGTTCACCGATGACAAGTTACGTCACAAAAAGGTGGAGAGGGATTTCTGTAGCCTTTGAGAGATTGGCATTAAAAATAGGATATGGTATCCTGTATAGTTGATGCTATGGACATGATTGAAGCATTAGAGTTTGTATGACTAAGTATTCCATGACTTCTGTAACTACTCCTGCCAGATGTACATCTACTGCTGGCTCTACTTGTCATTCTTCTTATTCGACCCTTTGACCTTGAATCCAGGTCAGAAGTCCTTGAATAATCAGACAATTTGCTCAATGAAGACTGACGGCTGAGTTGTCCTGAAAATGAATTCTGTATTCCAGGATTCAAAGGAATGTGACGTCTTGCAAAAGAGGGATTGGATAATCCAGCAATGCTTTCATTATAGAGAGAAACGCTTTCGATGTCGACATCACTCTCTATGCAGCTAGTCTCTGGCGTGAAATGTACGTCATAATTATTGAAAACTGTGCATTCATCATGAA
>MJUU01063965.1:58522-94460 GCA_002080025.1 Modiolus philippinarum
GGTTGCTTTAATTAAGGCTTGCAAATTTCATAGCTATGGTAAAATTTGAAGAATAATTCTGACCATATATTGTTATTTGTTAGTTGGTTTAATCATAAAATGTCTTTCCGACCTTATACTTACAGATTTCATGGCTGTGGAAATAGTTGTAATTAATAATTATGATCATTTATGGCTATCTGAGGTCAGGTTTGGTCATAAAATGTCATGCTGACCTTATACTTACAGATTTCATGGCTGTGGAAATAGTTGCGATTAATAATTATGATCATTTATGGCTATCTATGGTCAGGTTGGGTCATATAATGTCATTCTGACCTCATGATTGCAGATTTCATGGTTGTGGAAATAGTTGTGATCAATAATTATGATTATTTACGGCTATCTGTGGTCAGGTTGGGTCATATAATGTCATTCTGACCTCATGCTTGCAGATTTCATGGCTGTGGAAATAGTTGTGATTAATAATTGTGATCATTTATGGCTATCTATGGTCAGGTTGGGTCATATAATGTCATTCTGACCTTATGCTTGCAGATTTCATGGCTGTGGAAATGGTTGCGATTAATAATTATGATAATTTATGGCTATCTTTGGTCAGGTTGGGTCATATAATGTCATTCTGACCTTATACTTGCAGATTTCATGGGTTTGGAAATAGTTGTGATTAATCATTTATGATCGTTTATGGGTATCTGTGGTCAGATTGGGTCATATAATGTCATTCTGACCTTATAATTGCAGGTTTCATGGCTGTGGAAATAGTTGCGAGTAATAATATATGACCATTTATGGCTATCTGTGGTCAAGTTGGGTCATAAAATGTCATTTTGACCTTAAGCTTGCAGATTCATTCTGACCATTTAGGTTCTCTGTTGGTTATAATGTCTTTAGCTTTTCCTCAAAACAGTAACAACCATATATATAGGTTCTGGATTTCATATAAAAATGTTTAATTAATTTAATATTGATTTGAATCATTTTAATTATAAATCTAATTATGATTTTATTCCAACATAAAAACTAAAAACAATTTGTTGAGCTTCACAAAGGGTAAGCCCCCTAATCCCCCCCCCCACACACACAAAAGTAAAAATGCATAAATGCTGCCCTGTTTATGTGTTTCTGCCTACTGGCTGTTTAAAAGTGCATACATTTCTGTCCTTTATTTATATAAAAGTTGTGTCTCAATATTGAAAATCAATTTACTGCAAAACTTAACCGATCCCCACTAACCCCGTCAACTTCATGTCTCGTCAGCTCAAAATTATTTATTTGTCAGGTTTATATTTTTAACAGTGATTCGTTTAATCCTATATTAACATTTAATTCCATATAGAAAGCATATTTTTAAATATTTCCGTCGTACGTTGCATACTTTAAAATCTCGGACTTTAAGATCTCATAAACCCCAGTATGAAATCTCCAAGTACATGACAAAAACCGGAACCGGAACTTGCAGTTTTCATAGACTTTAAAATCTCATACGACAACGTTTTCTATCTTATAACAATTTCAACATGAAGATGATCTGCTTCCGTTTAAATGGGGATTAAGGACATCTAGATTAAATACCGTATATTTCGTACACAATGTGCCCTCATATGATTGTAGAAGTACTTATCTTCTGACTATACTTTACTTCATACCTAAACGAAAATGCTCGAAAAGTGTACTGCGTCCTGTCAATTCCTGTCACGGCACATTTGTCTCCATCAATAAAAGGAAACACCTTAATTGGCCGAAAATTACCATCACAAGCCACAATCCACCAGGGAACTGCACAAGAAAAAAACCAAAACAAAGACAAAAGACAAACGTAAACAATGATGGAAACTCGAGATAGCCGGACTTGTACCAGCATCAGTGACAAATCTAGCGGTCGGATTAAATCGATTTATGGGCACCAAAACCCCCCTTTCTCTACACCGTTTTCCTATAGCATAATAAATATACGAATAAAATTCAATAAAGATAAACTACTTAATCCAAGACCTCTATCTTGAAAAGGAAAGAGTAAGACAAAACGTAATTTTGGAAGATGGTTCAAGGGGTGCTCGCCGCAAAACTGTCGACTAGATCTGCAAGGACCCTAGTATGCTAGTAAAACGCTGTTGCACAGCGGAAGAAAAATAAAACTCAAAACCTCTCAAAGGTTTAGGTAAAAAAATCATCATTTATTTCAGCAGACGTCGAGACCAGTATACCTGTAAAAAATCTTCACGGATTCGTGATTGTATGGTAGTTCAATTGTAGGTTAAGTGGAATGCCAGTTATTTTTTAATGAATCCTGTCGATTTCATTTAAATTCCTGATAAGATTCAGCTGGATTTAATGTCTACCTGTTTTTTAGAGTTCACACTGCTAGGGCTTTAGTTTTTAGTTTTTTTTTTGTGTTGTATATGTTGGTCTTCCGTCTTCTGGTGTTCTTGCTTTTGCCTTGTCTCTGGACTTGATTTATGTAATCTTGTGCTTTGTTCCTTCGGTATTCTTCTGTCGTTGTTAATGTTATATCCTGGATATTGATAAGATATTGGTACTTGTTGACATTTGAATCCAGTACTGATACCTTTTCAACATGCATTTTTATCTATGTACGGTACAATGATTAAAAATGCAAATTAGAAATTTCTTCACAATGATATTTTTTGGCTTATACATTGGTCCAAATATTTTTTAGTTCTGCTTACTTTTACAGATTAATCACGTTACCAGTAAGCTTAAGTGTAATGATTGTTGGTATGCATCAGAGGTGAAAGGTACAGGAACTACCACCATGAAAGGTCGAATTTAGAAGAAGTGGTCGAAATTACATCTATTTTGTTATTATCTATATGTTATCATATGCCGTATATGATTATTCATTGAAGGACACAAATATGTAAACACATTTAATATTTCAATTAAGCTGGATAGATTCCAGTATATTGAGCAAATTCATTAAAGTGATCAAATTTAATTGACACCACTATATTTATTTTAAGTGAGATAATTTAATCACGTATTCTCCTGAGGGTTCAAAATTTTCCTGCATCAAGTTTTTTCCAAAACCTACATTTTTATAATGCTAGGACCTTGAAAATAACACTTTTGAAGAGAAAAACATATGTCCGTGTGCATTTTTTTTTGTGCTTTAGTAATTTGAAAACCCCTATTTTTAACGATTTTGTGCAAGTTTCATCAATATTGGCCTATTTTGGGGTCATTTTAGCTAAAATATAGATTTCTAGCATCAAGTTTTCTCTCAAAGTTTCCAGACTGTTAGATCTCATGAGTCTGAAGAAATATCGCTAATAAAAAGCATAGGTCCGTGATGGTACGTGATGATATAAAACATTATATTTAAAAACCAGTGATTTATCCTGTTTTCCTTTATTAAAAGACAGAAACTTTAAATGTGAAAATTTGCACATCTCACTGACATGAGACAACTTTCTATATTAATGTAAAAGCTGCCATCTGTATCAATAGCCTTGAAAATACATATAAGATAAAATCCATATTTCATTCAAGCGTAATATATCATATATATTTTAAAGTTGCTCACCAATCACATTTTACACAATTGTTCTTTTTTTAAACTGTTTTAGGATTGCAGAAAAAGGATCTTATGAAAGCATTTTATGGAGACAAATTTACTTGAAGGATCACTTCTAATAAAAATGTCATCGAACGTGACAGGAAATGGAGCAGGGATTGCAGTTTGATATGTGTACTAAAACTAACAATCAATACAGGTAAGTTAATGTAAAAAAAAATCATGATTCATACAGAAAAAAAGTATGTTCAGTTTTTCTAATGACTGGAATTTAAGTTAATCACATGTTATAGATCACGATAAGGTTACGTTATAAAGGTATGTATTATCCCGGTTTTCACATACATGTAATTATTTGGAATACTTGGAAGTTAAGTTTAATGGTGATGCATAAATTAAATACAATGCAGAAACAAACAGATGTTGAGTAGTTATTGTCTCGAGGAAACAACGTTCTAACATGCAGTGAAAAGACTGGCAACAAATAAAAGATTAATAGGATCTTGCATAAGGTCAGATTAAAGATCGGGCTATCTTTCACAAGTGTAAGAAATTTCGTCTTTTCTCGAGTGGAGCGTAGCGGAACGAGAGTAAAAGACGTAGAATTTCTTACACGATTGAAAGATATCCCGATCTTTCATTTTGACCGAATGCAAGTTCCTATTTCTTCCGTAAAACACGGATAGAAATGTCTAGATACTCATACCGTGTGAACAATGTTGTCGCCATTTGAGTGTTCCTAACATTATGACGTCAGGTGTTTTATGACGTTTAGTCATGGTTACGATTGTTGTATCACAAAAATCAACACGTCTGGTTGGTCATTTACCGGTGTGAGATGAGGTCGCGTGCATCGATCTCACATGGGTCATCTCCCACTGTAAACCACCATTTACGGAAGAATCTGTTGTTTACTTCATTATTTTGCCTACATCTCATGATTTTATTATGCCCAGTTTTCTTACTATTGACTAGATGAGTGTCATGTTGTGTTCGTCTTTTATTGGTCTTTTCGGGCAGCGGATGACAGCAGTTGAAAGAACATTTTGCAAGTTAATTTTATGTTTGTTGACGATTCCGCACCTTGAGTAAAAAAACAGCAATAATGCGTCGCTCGTCATCTAGCAATGAATTCCGCTTAAACCATTGCTATGGGCCGTGTTGAAATTACAATGAGGTATGAGTAAAGCTCATTGTTGAAGGCCTCATGGTGACTTCAAGATGAAGAACAACAACAACAAAAGCGTTGTTCCATTTCTTAGTTTTACCATGTATTTGTAGAGACTTTGTCTCATTTGTATTTACTCCATATCCCTTCATTGTTAATTTCATATTCTTACCAAAGTTTTTGTCTCCAATTGGGGTCCGTCTGTCTATCTGTTAAGCTCTAGAAATAAGTTAAGCTCCTTTAAAATGACTTGGGCAAATAAAAGCATTTGAACTAGATCAGTTTGCAAATGCTATCTTACAGTTTTATATAACTACATACAGAAGTTACTTTAAAGGAAACCAGGAGGATAATACATCTGCAAACTGATGCAAAAAAAGACATATCAATACGAAACAAATCAACAAAAATTAACAAGAACGCCACAACGCCATAATACAAGCGGTAAGTACACCCATAGGAGGTATCATCAGGTGCTCCAAAAGGGGAAGCATGATCTGCTCCATGCGATGCACCCTACCTACTGCCAATGAAAGGTTTTTGTCATAGTCAGTGTTCGCCCTTTCGGTAAAAGACTCTGGATCTACTCAAAAATGTCTAGTGTCATTTTCAAAATAGAAAATTGCAACGATCTGCTACAACCTTTATCTAATAGGTGTTCTCATAAATGTTTCCAAGTTCTTTGACGATAAATTATGTTATATCAGAATCAGTTGTATGAAGGAGCTTCTATGAAGCCTTTTTTGTTGATTGCGAGTTCAGCGCAGCCATTGTCAGTAGGTTTTATAGTGATATCATATTTAAAATCTAGATCTTAATTGTTGTATTTGTTGTTTTCATTGGAGATAAATGAGGTTATTTTATGGTGGATTCAATTTTCTTTTTAAACTTGGGTTTGGGTCATTGTCATTATTGTTCTCGTCTTATTCATTTAGACCAGCTTCTAAAAATTTTTTTTTATATATATGTCTATTGCTGATGAAAATAATCAATTATACTGTCAGTGTCGGTATCAAGTTGAAATGTGTATCTTTGATATTACTGGGCAGAAATTTTGACCTTTGCCGGCTACTTTTCTTCATGAGGTGAAACATTGATAACAATATCTTCTTGCTTAGGCACGGACCATTTGATTTTCAGGAGGGCCTGGTATTTTTACCCGAGCCGGAAAACATTTTTTCGCCCGCTTCGCGGGCCTGATTATTTTTTTTCATATACACTATGCTAGGAAATTTTGTTGAGCCAGGCTTTTTTTCTAATGGACAGGATCCATGCCAAATTATTTTTTCAACCAAGATGCTGGTCAGATAATTTTTTTGGCAAAAATCAGGGCCAGAATTTTTTTTTCTAAAAAATACCAGCCCCTCCCCCACCTGCAAATCAAATGGTCCATGCCTTAGATATTTCGCGGGGCTTCTTCTTACTCTCGGTGTTTAAATTATAAGTAGGATGTGTAATTGCTGCAAACCCATCTCAACTCATTTTTTTGTCCTGTGTCACTGTCCTGTGTTCCTCGATGTCTTAAGTCTTCTATTGCTTCAACAATTTCTCTAATTATAGCATGATACTCATTTCTTATTGAAGCAGATATTTCCTGATATTTTGTTTTTACGCCATTTTCAAATAGAATAACAAGAGTGAGAAAGAGAGTATCGTTCCCGGTGTCTAGATATAAACTTTATTTCTAGACTTTTCGGAACATCTATTGCATTTCTGTAAGTTGTAAATTATGATGATGGATTTGTGCGTTTTTTGTTATATTTCGAAGTTCTTTGAATGGTTTATCTGTATTCCATAACTAGTATCTACATTTATATGAATTCTAAATTCTAAGGTTTAGCTCCCTCCATCGTAGTTTTGTCCTTAGCTATATATTTGATATTACTGATTATTCGGATTTTGTTTGGTTTTATGCATTATAAACATTTTTTGAAATTGTAGATTTCCTATGTTTGGGTTCTAGTGCTCCAAATGAGGAATTAATTTCCAAAATGGCCATACAGCTCATTAAAATTAATTGCAGTTGGAGTTAACATATGTGTTATGGTCTCATGTTCATTTACTCCATATCTTTTCGTAAAATAATTCGGTTTTGTTTTACAGATCCAAAATAGAACGTAATAAAGGAAGTATAACACATTTTTTTTTGCATTTCGAAATTTAAAAAGAATGCTTTCATATTACAGAAAAATAAATATAAAACGAGGAAGGTGTTCTTTTTATTCCGTCACGAAGCTATGTACGTTTAAAACTGCTCATATTTATTTTCATATAGGTATATAGGGATAAAATGATGAAATGAAACTAAAGGAAGGCATACCCTTGGAAGAAATACGTAGGAATGTAATATCAGATCCAACGGTAAGATATTATATTGAATGTATAGTAAAAGCTTTGTTCACCAACTTTATTTAGATAAATATGAAAATAAAATAATTTAATTCATTCATAATGATATGTAAAACGATCACAAAAAATAGCAGAAAATGGGAAATGACCACATATATGAATTTATATTCTTTGTAATATTCACCAAGATCACTTTCATACATAACGAAGCAAAAATTATGAAAGGGGAATACCAAAAACCCCAAAACAAAATCAAGGCAATTCATATCAAACACGAATTGAGACAGCATGACAAAGAAAAAACAAATAAACAAGAACGCCACAAAACTAAAGCACTAGCATTTTGAACCCTACAAAAACTGAGGTATTATTAGGTGCTCCGGAAGGGTAATTATGATCTGCCCCATGCAACCGTCCAACTGCCAGTGAAAAGTCCGGTGTTGTCACAGTCGGTGTTTGTCAGTCCGGTAATAAATTCTGGGTCTTTGGGTAGATTCAGAGTTTATTACCGATATCTATTGTCATCTATGAAATAAAAACATTGTAATGGTTAGACGTCCATAGTTCTCAAAATAGAGGTATAGGTACAGGTATTATGCTGATGATGGTGTATATACAAAAATCTAGACTAAGAATCTAGAACAACGTCGAAATATGAAGTTAGATCAGACAGACATAAACACCACCAACGACCTTCATTCATAATTTTGATGTTATTTCAATATCCAAAACCAACAATGAATCAAAATTTGCGAAAAGTTTGAAAATATAGAACATACTACAGGAAAACAGAGAATTTTAAATTAAATATAGGATTTAAGAACAAAAACAGGAATGTAAGATCACTTTGCTTTGTAATTAAGAAATATATATGGAGGAAATATTTGTATAACATCCATAATCTCTGATCATTTCAGGACCAGATGAAAGGAAAAAAATCTCCAAAATCTGATTAACTGAAAGAAACATTCTAAGTATCTCCTGTAGGTACAAATTTTTGATATTCAAGTTAACTTAAGTATTCAGATTAATGATAGTGCATTATAGTGTTATTATTGTTACCTTAAGCATCCAGGCGGATTTCTACTTTATCAACGTAATATTTAAATTCATTTTTATATGAATCAAGAAAACATAAGTGCTAATGTAAGTGAGAAGTTATCTGTCAGTTCAGAAAAATAGTGTAAAGACGTCGATGATCGCTTATTAATATCAATTCTCTGTAAATACCTACCGTATTATATAGAGGGTTGGGCATGCATGGTCACAGATTTGCTCGAAACTTTGTACACTTATATAAGTCTATGACTTATGAACAAAAATGACCCCTAAACTTGTCCCGCTGGCTTTGCCATTTTGAGGATAACTCATTTTTGGCCGATTTTAAGGACCTGTATCCTCCATATGCAACAATACTGGGTAATTTCAAGATTACAGTCAATAAGTACTAGGTCTGAATAAACAATTTACGGAAAAAAATTGATGGGGCTATGGTTGCTAAGGTGGTTACTATGGCGGTAAAAATGACATTAACGGTGGTTTATCCTTCATTTAACCTTTAAAAAAGGCAAAAATGAAGAGCAAACGTCTGAAAAAAGAAACAGAAATGGTTGAAAATTGTCCTTTATGCTTCCATAGCAACCAACCTAGCAACCAGAGTCAAAAAGTTTGTATTTGTTTTGAATAGCAATTATTAATAAGAGTGTATGAAGGAATCAAATTAAACATTTCACTTTATTTAAGGAATTTAATGAATGTCAAATCTGCCAAAACAGCACTTCAAAAAGTGAAAATTTCGCATTTTTACCACCATAGTAACCACCCGTTACCATGGCAACCAAGCCAGCGGGACAAGTTTAGGGGTCATTTTTGTTCATAAGTCATAGACTTATATAAGTGTGCAAAGTTTCAAGGAAATCTGTGACCATGAGTGCCCAAGTAAGGTTGATGGTTACAGAGAATTGGTATTAAGTATTTTAGAACAGCAATAAGCACGGATGACTTTGCATTTAACTAAATTTGGCTTTACAAATAAATTTGTATTTGAAAAAAAATCCAAGGTGAGAAATTGGATGGCGATACAGCGATAACTAAATGGGCGTATTCATCTTGCTCCACACCAATGTACTTTTTATATTACAATTCCTTTCCTTAGTGGCTTCGAGAAAATAATTAAATCAAATTTCTTAAAGTATTGTATAATGCATTCTGTTTAGTGGAAAACAATGGATTGGGTTGCTCATTTTCGGACATCGCTTTTTCGCAACCTGAGAAAAACGCTGTGCAGTCACTTACAATAGACAGCCAGTTTAAACTTGGGTGGATTTTGCAGAGATACAGAGTTTTCTTTACTATTAAGCTATTCAAGGAAAATTCTGATTAACTTGCCAAACAATTTCAACTGAACTACATTTTGAATCTACAAAAAGATACAAGAGACGACGGACGTACCTTACATCGTTAAGTGAGTTCGAAAAATGATATTACACGGTGGGCATATAATGAATGGGTAAATTGGTGATAACTGGTTATACCTTTTTGAAGAACTCAATTTTACTTTCATTTGATGTTAACAACAATCAGTGTTTTTTTCTCAAACTTAACTTGTTTTTGTCCTATTTCTTGTAACAGTTTTTTATATTTATTTTTTTTTGTCATCTGCATGTTAGGCACATCTTTGTGTTTTCATTACATAATTTTTGTAAGTTTCTGGTGCATTTTCTGTCCCCTCTTTGTTACTTTAAACCAAAAACATTATTTCTGAGAATGCACCTGTCATGTGACCGGAAGTTGCATTGTCTTTTTTATATTCCTTGTTTTTGTATTACCCAGTGCATACTTCTTCTAATGACATAGTTTTCATCAATATTTAGCAAAGCGCGGAGTAGGTTTACACGCAAAATACCAATTTTGCTCACGTGATGTCTTTGACCAGTTTTTGTTGAACATATCCGAAATATAAAAGTAGCTATAAAATTATTATTTTTCCATCAAGACGTTTGGCGAATTGATAAATGCACCACTGATTAAATACATAAACTGGTGAAAATATAATGAAATTATTATTCAACAACACTCGACAGCAGGTACACACATAGTTTACTAGGCATCCCCACTTTTATCTAAAAAATTCCTTAACTTCTATATATTGATATATGATATCAAAGACTGTGCGCACGTTATTGCGTCAACAGAGAAATAGTTATCTAAATGCAAGTTTGGATTGAATTTGACAACAGTGTGCGCAGTTACAATATACATATTTGGTATACATAGAATTGTCTGGATATAATCTGTTTGAAAATTCATAAATCTGGTCTGTTGTACTAAAACATGTGTTATTGGCCGACCGAATAATGGCCAACAACGTCAACATTTTGCATGTATATAGTCATGTTTCATTTTACAATTAATTTATAGGCATTTATTGCAAAACACATAACTGTGCAGACTTTTTTTTTGATATTCGGTCAAAATTCGATAAATTTATAGCGAATATCCAGAAAACTGCACCGTAGGATTTTTTTACGACAGGGCAAAAAAAATTTACTTTAGGCTATTGTCTTTGGAAAAATATCGTTTACAGCCATGAGGTATGCTGGCCCACAAAACTCCTAAAATAAGCGTCTTTTAAATGTTCAGTCACTGCACTATAATACATAATTGTAGTTGATCTTCAACTGTATCTAATTGTTTTTCCATTATACACTCGTATGTAAAATTACAATGGATAAAAAGAGTGATTCCAAAAAGTGCATCAAACGAAACGAAACGAAACGAATGATTTCGTTTCTCCTTTCTGTAATCAACTCTTGAATATTATTATTTCAAGCTACGAAACCGTTTCCATTTAGTTCCTGTTCAATTCTGATTCGTTTCTTGATTTAGTAAAATTTTGTGGTGTGTGTATGTACCTGGTCTCATTAAAGACCCCTTTCCTGAAAGTCTGCAACGTTTTTACCAAGTTCACGGGCGGGAAAATATTTCGCATGCACTTTAAAAGAAGCTACATTTTCCGGTTGTTTTTTTTCTGCGGTTATTCCAACCTCCCAACCCCTTTTCAATGATCCAGCATCACGTTTATAGCAACAGGCCAATCTCGCGTCACTTTAGTACCCTAATGAGACCAACTACATTTTAACAATTCTTTAAAGTCTGTTTCACTTCCTTTAGATAATGGAAATTCTCTTCTGCTGACTTTAATATTGCATACTTCGGCACTGGATTTTACATGGTTGTATAAAAATATTGTACACTTCTGAAACCACTTTTACTTTGATGATTCCCATTGCGTATGGAAAGAAAAAATACTTTTTAAAAATGCTCAATGCTTTTAAAGGGATAATATTTTCGGCGCACCATTATCGACTAGACTGGACCATTCTGAAATAGGTATTGGCAGGTATTACATGAAGTCAGATGATAAACAAGTCTCACTTTGGCTTTTACCATGTGCTTGGACTTCCCCTTTTTAATTAAAGAAATAAACATACCCGTAAATGAAATAATTCAACAAAATACCCAAATATGTAATTGAAATATGCATGCATTTAACGCAAAAGGAATATTTGAAACAAATTGTTAATGTACTGCTAATTTCTATTTGGTGTTTACAAACAAAGTGTCCGTGGATTACAACTGTTAACCCCGAACGAGTACACCTTGCTATTAATAGGTAGGTCAACTCGGGTCATCTATTTTATCAAGTTACTTGGTCGCCCTTAAAATAGGACAATCCAACACTTAGAAATTTTTACCTGTTCGAAAAAAATTGTGAAAATGCACATGACTGCAGAGTTTTGTGTATGCCGTAAACGGCGAATTCAACATTTTTCAGTTATGTATGGTCATTTTTGATTTACATACCAAATATGATAAAGATTGGTGTAAAAATAAAGCTAAAATCGTATGATTTCTATTATCTAAAGGAAGTGAGACAGACTTTAGTACATATTCAATGACTTCCTTAACAACAGATATCGATCTGAACTTCAATTTTCTCTTCCCACGGAAATAAAGACAATGTGTATAATGTTTGGGGCCTGGTAAATTTTGTTTTTTTTATCCCCGCACTTTCGAAGAAAGTTCGGGGATATTGTTATACCCTCCGTCTGTCTATCCGTCCGTCCGTCCGTCACACTTTTCTTGTGACTCAAACCCCTCCTACATTTTTGATTAAGGGATTTAATTTATTGTAGAATTATTGCATATAGTCTGTAGATACGCAATAAGCTTTCGGATTTTTGATGTTGCTCTTGGTGCAAACAAAAGACCCCAGGATGTCAATTTTTACATATGTGGCATGTGACACAAATTCCTCCTACATTTATGGATTTATGGATTTAATTTTGTTGTAGAATTGTTGCATATACTAGTATTTTACGAAAGGATATGGAGTAAATGAACATGAGACCATAACACATATGTTAACTCCAACTGCAATAATTTTAATGAGCTGTATGGCCATTTCGGAAATTAATTCCTCGTCAGCAGCACTAGAACCCAAACAAAGGAAATCCATAATTTCAAAAAATGTTTAAAATGTATAAAACCAAATGAAATCCGAATAATCAGTTATATCAAATATAGCTAAGGACAAAACTACGATGGAGGGAGTTAATCCTTAGGTTTTAGAATTTACATAAATTTAGATAATAGTAATTGAACAAAGTGTACACATGAGATATATATAGTAGTCTGTAGATGCGCAATAAGCTTTCGGATTTTTTTATCTTTATCTTGGTGTAAACAATAGGCCCGAGATGTTGATTTTGACAAAGGCTCAAAGACTTGGATTTTGACACATGATGTTCCAAGAACTCCTCCTACATTTTTGGATTTAGGGATAAAATCTTTATGCAGAATTGTTGCATTTAGTCTGCAGATTTGCAATAAGCTTTCGAAATGTCAAAGACTCATATTTTTTTAAATAAGAGCATATAATTGTGTTGTTTAGCAATTGTTTGATAGAAAATGGGATTTTGGGATTCTAAAATGAGATTCCAAGTTTGGTTAATTTCCTGAAAGTCTCAAATACCACTTATTTTTTTTTTGGAATTCTATCTAGCAACCATACTAAAATAATTTGTTTAGTTTAGGACAAACATTTTGACTAATGGATTTCAAAAATATTTTATTTCGATTTTGCTAAATTTCCTGAAAGTCTCGAAGACCACTTATTTTTGGAATTCTACCCAGCAAAATACTTAAATAGCTTCTTTAATTTAGGACAAACACCTTTTTGTAAAAATAACGACTATCGATAGTTTGATTTCAAAATTATCGAGAAAAACTATTCCCAGGGAGTAAAACAACTGTATTTTTTTTGGGTGTCGAACAGGGAGAGCCGGGATAGCTGTCGTTTCCGACAACATCAAGTTTTGGTATGGTTGCTGGGTAGAATTCCAAAATATAAGTGGTCTTTAAGACTTGCAGGAAATTTACCAAAATTGGAATCATATATTTTTGAAATCCAATTCCTGAAAATGTTTGTCCTAATTGAAACGAATTCTAAAAGAGTGGTTGCTTAGTAGAATTTCAAAAAATTTGTAGTCCTTGAGACTTTCAGGAAATTTACCAATCTTTGAATCACATTTTAGAATTATAATTATTCAAAATCTCGTTTTCTAGGAAACACTTGCTAAAACACATAATTATATGCTCAAATTAAAAAAAATATGAATCTTTGACATTTTCAGGAAATTTACCAAAGTTGGAACCGGAATCTAAATTCCGAAAGCTTCTTGCAAATCTACAGAACATATGCAACAATTCTGCATAAAGATTTGATCCCTAAATCCAAAAATGTAGGAGGAGTTTGGGTCACATTCCACATGTGTCAAAATCCACATCTATTAGCCTTTGTCAAAATCAACATTTTGGGGCCTCTTGTTTGCACTAAGGTAAAGATAAAAAATCAGAAAGTTTATTGCGTATCTACAGACGATATGCAACAATTCTACGACAATATTGAATCCCTAGATCCATAAATGTAGGAGGAGTTTGTGTCACCTGCCACATGTTTAAAAATTGACATCTTAAGGCCTCTTGTTTGTACCAAGAGCAAAATCAAAAATCCGAAAGCTTACTGCGCATCTACAAACTATATGCAACAATTCTACAACAAAATTAAATCCGTAAATCCAAAAATGTAGGAGGAGTTTGAGTCACAAGAAACGGACAGACAGACTGAGGGAAAAACAATATCCCCAAACTTTCTTCGAAAGTGCAGGGATAGAAAATTGTTTAAGTTTGGACCAATATTTTAACTAAATGGATTTCAAAAATATTTGATTCCAATTTTGAAAATTTCCTGAAAGTTTCAAAGACATCTTTTTTTTTGGAATTATACCTAGCAACCATACTTAAATAGCTTCTTTAATTTAGGACAAAAACTTTCATCAATTGGATTTCAAAAATATTTGATTCCCGTTTTGGTATATTTCCTGAAAGTCACAAAGACCAGTTATTTTTTAGAATTCTGCCTAACAATTCATTTTGTAAAAATAACGACTATCAATAGTTTGATTTTAAAAATATAAAAAAAATTATGCCCAGGGGGTAAAACAACTGTTTTCTGTGTCAAACAGGGAGAGTGGGGATAGCTGTCGTTCCGACAACCTCTAGTTGATATTTCTCTTGGTGCAAACAAGAGGCCCTAAGATGTCAATTTTTACACATGTGGCATGTGACATATTTATGGATTTAAGGATTTAATTTTGTTGTAGAATTGTTGCATATGGTCTGTAGATGCGCATTAAGCTTACGGATTTTTGGATATTGCTCTTAGTGCAAACAAGAGGCCTCAAGACGTCAATTTTTTAATATGTGGCGTGTGACACAAACTCCTCCTACATGTATGGATCTAAGGATTCAATTTTGTCGTAGAATTGTTGCATATAGTCTGTAGATGCGCAATAAACTTTCTGATCTTTTATCTTTTTCTTAGTGAAAACATGAGGCCCAAGATGTTGATTTTGACAAAGGCCCAAAGATGTAAATTTTGACACATGTGGCATGTGACAGAAACTCCTCCTACATTTTTGGATTTAGGGATAAAATCTTTATGCAGAATTATTGCATATAGTATATAGATTTGCAATAAGCTTTCGGAATTCTGATTCCGGTTCCAACTTTGGTAAAGGACAAGGATCGATGAGGGCTTTTTTTGGCCCAATAATTTCCTCATTTTTTAAATTTGCCAAAACTCTATTGTCTGATCGTTTTCATATAGTAGAATGGTTGTATTAACAGATTCGTTTTCATTTTGCAAAAATTACTACTGTGATCCTAGAAATAATGCCAAGAAATTAGCCCAAAAAGGCAAAATTTTCAAAAGTGTTGATATTTTGTGTTTTTTTATTGGTTTTGATTGAAACGGAAGGGACCAACTACGTGTTCACTCAAATTATTGATGTATATTTTGTAATTTACTATTTTACACAATATATATGAAACTCATCAGTGTAAAAAAGGTTGACCAATGTTAAACATGCCAAAAACGCCCCCAAAATCTAGCCTTTTCAGCCTTTGTCATCGATTTCCTCAATTTATGTTAGGTTTGGTTTGCTTATTTGACTAAATCTGTTTGATTAATACCCCAAAATCAATTGAATCAATTAAAGTAAACAGTATAGAGTTCGAAAACCACCACAGAGTTTTCTTTAGATTTTCTTCAAATTTTGGTTTACCAAACTTACTCCTTTCCTGGAAATGTCAAAGACTCATATTTTATAAATGTGATCATATAATTATGTATTTTAGCAAATTTGAATTCGAAAATGCGATTCAAATTTCCTGAAAGTCTCAAAGACCACTTTTTTTAATTCTACCGAGCAACCATACTTAAATAGCTTCTTTAATTTAGGACAAACTCTTTCATCAATTAGATTTCAAAAGTATTTGATTCCAATTTTGGTAAATTTCCTGCAAGTCTCAAAGATCACTTATTTTGGGGAATTCTACCTAGCAACCATACTTAAATAGCTTCCTTGATTTAGGACAAATCCAATTTCATCAATTGGATTTGTAAAATATTTGATTCCATTTTTGGTATATTTCCTGAAAGTCTCAAAGACCACTTATTTTTTGGAATTCTAACTAGTAACCATACTTAAATAGTTTGTTTAGTTTAGAACAAACATTTTAATCAATTTGACTTCAAAAATATTGATTCCAATCTCGGTAAATTTCCTAAAAGTCTCTAAGACCACTTATTTTTGGGAATTCGGCCTAACAACCATATATCCTTAAATTCTTTTTGTAAAAATAACGACTATCAAAAGTTTGATTTCAAAAATACTGACAAAAATTATGCCCAGGAGGTAAAACAACTGTTTTCTGTGTTAAACAGGGAGTGCGGGGATAGCTGTCGTTCCGACAACCTCTAGTTTTATTTTACCTATGCATATATACATTAATATCAGTAATTTATCCTGCTAATTTACATTGTGTGTGTGTGTGACAAAAATATACAATAGACAGGACTGATGTACATTACACTATAAGTCCGGATTTGCAGTATCAATTTAACACTAGATCATCTCTAGTTCAGGGATATATGATCATATATTTACTCCTCATTCCTTTTTCCTTTACATCGTAGTAAAAGACCCGATTTTTTCCGACGGAATTACGTCATAGAATGTTTTTGTTTTATCATATGTTTTTTTAATTCAATGAAAAGACAACGGAGAGAATATTGAATTATAAACGAAATCCCAGTGGCGATTCTAATACTCCTTAAAAAGGTCGACACTGTTCCGACCTTGCGATTAGCGTGTTTAATTTGTGAGTAATAAAAATATCAAAACGAAACATTAATCTCTGTGACCGCCTTATTAATCAGAACTGCAAAAAAATGAATAAATAAATAATAATAATAAAATAATGATAAAAAATAAATAAAAAAGAAAGAAAGAAAAAAAATCTCATACATAAAAAGTTGTTTGACAGAATCAGTCGATTATGGGAAAAATTAGTTTCGACCCGAACTGTGTTTTACTTAGTACTGGGATGAAGAGTTCTTTCCACTGTCTACGACATTTTGAAAGTGCTGTTGAGTTGCTACAGGACACTACAGCAATGTACGGAGAGATTTGGAGAGCCATAAAGCGGTTTAATTTACCATAGTTATAAATCTTGCGATCATTTAGTATTTGCATCTGAATATCCAAAGGAATAGGGCAGTGTAATCATAAATCTGCTTCATATTAGGAATTTTTCCATTGTGAATGTCTCCATTTTGTGAATACTATTCAATTTCCCCCTAAAAATGAAGTATAAATATCGCAAATGATACACTAGGATTTTTTTATATGGCAGACATACTCAGTCCGTCACATCAAAAACATTTAATACCGTTTTCGAGGAAAATATACTTTAAGATAAGACGAAATTTTCAAGGGGCATAATTCATGAATAGTTGACCATTTTGGTCCAAATGTAACAAAGGTCCGTCATCACCTGACAAAAATTTTTGTCATACACTTAAGAATGGTTACTCCTCAGGTTTTTTGAAATTGCATATGACTTTCGGAACTGTCTTACTTTATCCACCAGGATGCATTAGAAATTTTTTTCACTGACCCCACTTTTCTTTTTAAATATGATGATTGCATACATCTTAAATAGGCTTATGACAGAATTTGGTGAAATTCTTGATATTCTTTCATTTCACTCGAAAGGTTTATTGCCTTAATGCAAAATGAATGAAAAGTCTAGAGAACTTCAGTTTCCCTCTAAAACTCCGGTAGCTTAAATCTCAAAAATGGACACACTGAGCTATCAATATTATTTGCTTAAAATGATATATGATTGATGTCCTAATCAATAAAAATAATAGTTTTAAAACCTTGATATAATAAACATGAGGACTGACCATCCTTAATCAGCTATCTTTAATATCAAATAACAATGTTTTTCGGACCAGGGGAGATAATTCGTGAACGAAATAAGATTTTCGACAGTTTCTCCATTCTTATCTATTTCGGATTGCCCGAAAGTACCATCAGAAGGATATGTCCAGCCAATTTCTGGAAAACGAGACAGAACAAAAGAATAATAATCAGAAGAAATACGGAAAAGTCTTTTCCTTTGGAAGGGGAAAGACCTTAATAATCAGAAGAAATACATAAAGGTCTTTCCCTTAGAAAGGGGAAAGTTCTTAAAAAATAATCCTAGAATCAAAGTATAAGGTTTTTCACTGTGGTGAAAGACCTTAATAATAATCCTAAGAATAACAGTAAGGTCTTTCACACTAGGGTGAAAGACTTTAGTTATAAAAAGACAGTTAGTATCCTTCAATGATGAAAGTTGAAATATTTTTCAAAGTTGAAGTGACAGTTCTTGAACACACAGGTTATCACAACTGATAAACCTGGACGATAGCATATCATTCATCTATTACTTATAAATATAAAGTAAATATTTGTAGATTTGGCAGGTAAGGTGTATTGTCATCACGATTTTATAAGTATGATTTATATCAAATTTCACTGTATAAATAAAAACTTGTTCGTGATTTGGATCTATCCATTTGTATATAACTTGAAGAAATGGTCACCTTATCTTAATATCAAGATAAGTTAGGGCCGTTAGTAGAACACAGTAATATTATTTTCACCGTGCAAATAGTGTTACGCTTGAATAATGGCGAGAAACGTTTAAATTGCACAATTTCTGGAAAAATATTTTGGGTTCTTATTATAAATATAGCATTGGATATGTAGAATTTGATGTTGTCAATAGCAATATCTAAATTTTACAAAATTTTGTTTAAAACTTGTATCCCTCATGCATAACTCTGTCCTAAGCTGAATTTTGGCTTTCTATTTAGACACTTTTGGTTATTTCTTTATCAGCTGTTACACGTTTTCCGGTTAATGGACTTCCAAAAGTTTTGGTTTGATCTGCACTGATGAGAAATAAGTTGTTGAAATGCGCATATGCAGAAAATAAATTATTACAGTAACTTCGGTATTTTGTAATTAATAGCCTTATATGGTCGTTAATACTTGAAGGAAGAAGAATGTCAAATAAAAGTGAAAATTTATTTGACAATGAAATAAATATAAACATTGTCAGCTGACTGAATAATATTATCATTTACATGTCTATTAACTATTAGTAATATGATGTCTTGTCACTGATGTGTAAAATTTTTATATACAGATATAGGGTAAGTGTTTAGTACCTACATTTTACAGCTCTATATATACTGAAATCGTTCAAATTTAATAAGAATTGAAATCAAATAAGCTGAATGGAAATGGACAGATGAAATTTGAAATGCTTTATTGAGATCATTTAAATCTAATAACATTGAAAGTTATTTTAGCAAATGTGAGTATATTGAATGTATAATTTTCACATATTTACTAATCCCGGTATTCTGAATACACTATTTTATTAGTTTGTCAAAGGATACAATTAGATGTCTAATTCATAAATAAACATTCTCCTCAGTCGAACCCCAGAGTGGAAGGTAATGCAAAACGATTTGTACCCATCAAAGAGAATGTATAATAAATATTGAGATCTGAAATCTTAGCAAGATTCATTATTGAATTTTTTTGCAATAATTTCTCGTTCAAATTTAACCTTAGGCCTTCACAACAGTGGATTTAAATGAAATAAGTACAATAAATATTTTTGTAACATTATAATATAAATCGACTACCTTTATATATACTTCAACTAAATTCATTCCATAAGTACAAAGAGTTACACACACATATATAGGTATAAAGATTAAAGTATTGTAACAATTATAATCCATGTCAGCCATGCCAATAATAATAAAACATCACCATTGCATCTATTCAAAAATAACTATTTCCTTCTAATTTAAAAGACCATGCTGCCAAGACTGAAAATTACTCAGTATTGCAATAATAACTTTCATGACATGGGTTGTATTAGCGTTGTTATTGTTGTTTTTGATCTCTGATGTTGGTTTTACTTTTGCTGGAAATCATTGGTAATTGATTTGCCACCGCGTGTTGACCACAAAGGCGTGCTATCATTCAATTTTTATCATAGATAAGGCGATTCAAACAGACTCAAAAACTTTAAATCGATCCGGGACTTTCGAAATAGGAACTCTCGTGTAATTAAAGGCAGAAAAGACCGTCTCAAATACCAATTAGAAGGAATGACTGGATTCCTGACTTATTAAAATGAATATATACGGCCTAAAACAAACTATTCATGATATTAAGTGTACATATAATTTTCCTACATAACAATTCTTTAACTAAATTTTAATTTAAATTGACAAAAAACTATTAACCTGAAAAGCTACATATTACGCTAAGCTCAGCATTGTAAGTTAATTAGTGATTCCCTCTCAATGTATTGACTGTTTTTATACCCCCCGCTTTGAAAAAGCGACGGGTATATACTGATGTTGGTGTTCGTCCGTTCGTCTGTCCGATTGTTCGTCCATCCCTCACACATTTTTGTCACAGTTTTCTCAGCTTGTATATGTTGGAATGATTTCATATTTGGTCTTAAGCTTGATTATGATGAGTTGTAACGTGTAAGCTATTTTCGGTCTGTCGTGCTACTTCCTGTTTGCCGATATGTTGTAGTTTTACTATAACACACTATGGATGAGAAATTTTCGACAGTTTTCTCGGCTTGTATACGTTGGAATGATTTCATATTTGGTCAGAAGCTTGATTATGATGAGTTGTAACGTGTAAGCTATTTTCGGGTCTGTCGTGTTGCTACTTCCTTTTTGCTGATATGTTGAAGTTGAACGATATTCTAATATGGCTTTCTGTATTAGCTTTGTAAATAGAGTCATGTTATAATACCAATATAACACTCTTAGCACATGCGCAAAAGATGCATAATTCCTGTTGTTTATTTTGAATCTATTTTTCATTTTAACTGTCAAAATGTACCATCCACCAACAAATTTTTAACTAAATTTGTTTCCGAAATTCATTATGATATTTGTCTTCTACTTGAATAGGCAATGTTCGGGACAAACTTTAATTTTCCTACTTGTGACGTCACAAATAAAATCGTAATGTCCGGTTCGTCAACAGCGTTGGTTGGAAAGTTGAATAGAGATTAAAAGGACTTGAGGCATTATAGCAATTAAATCAAACAAAAGTAAGTTTTTATTGTATTTGTGGAAAGTTTTTTGTCAGCGAGTTTGTTTATCAGAATCAAAATGTAACGGAACCATTAGATAGTCGCTGCTCGCTTCGGGTAAAAAATGGGTGAAATTTCCATATTAGAATCGAAATAAATCATACCCGCCCAATACTATATTGTCATTATAACATGGGCTTTCGTTGTTTTTGCATATTTTACCCCTCGCTAACGCTCGGGATAAAATATTTGCAAAAACAACTCAAGCCCATGTTATAATGACAATATAGTATGGCGGCCATGTTTTATTTCTTAAATAGACTGTGATGAGAAATTTTCGTCACAGTTTTCTCAGCTTGTATACCGGTACCTTGGAATGATTTCATATTTGGCCAGAAGCTTGATTATGATGAGTTGTAACGTGTAAGCTGTTTTCGGGTCTGTCATATTGCTACTTCCTATTCGCCGATATGTTGAAGTTTTACTATAACACACTATGGATGATAAATTTTCGTCAGTTTTCTCAGCTTGTTTACTTTGGAATGATTTCATATTTAGTTAGAAGCTTGATTATGATGACTTTTAATGTGTAAGCTATTTTCGTGTCTTTCGTATCGGAACTTCCTGTTTGCCGATATGTTGAAGTTTTACTATAACAGACTATGATGAGAAATTTTCGTCACAGTTTTCTCTGCTTGTATATGTTGGAATGATTTCATATTTGGTCAGAAGCTTGATAATGATGAGTTGTAATATGTAAGCTATGTTTGGGTCTATCGTGTCGCTACTTCCTGTTTTCTGATATGTTGAAGTTTTACTATAACACACTATGGATTAGAAATTTTCGTCACAGTTTTCTCAGCTTTTGTACGTTGGAATGATTTCATATTTGGTCAGGAGCTTAATAATGATGAGTTGTAAAGTGAAAGCTATTTTGGGGTTTGCCGTGTCGCAACTTCCTGTTTGCCGATATGTTGAAGTTTAACTATAACACACTATGGATAAGAAATGTTCGTTGCAGTTAACTTGATTTGTATGGGTGGAAATGATTTCAAATTTGGTCTGGAGCTTTATAATAAAAAGTTGTAACGTGAAAGCTTTTTTGAGGTCTGCCGTATCACCACTTCCTGTTTGCCAATATGTTAAAGTTTTACTATAACCCTTTATGGATGAGAATTTTTTGTCAGTTTAATTGGCTTGTATTTGGTGGGAATTATTTCAAATTTGGACTGGAGCTTTATAATAATCAGTTGTAATGTGTAAGCCATTTACTGGTCTGTTGTGCATGCACTTCCTGTTTGCTGATTCTTTGATGTTAAACTATAACT
Source organism: Modiolus philippinarum (assembly GCA_002080025.1). Lineage (NCBI taxonomy): Eukaryota > Metazoa > Mollusca > Bivalvia > Mytilida > Modiolidae > Modiolus > Modiolus philippinarum. Next base: position 81,012 of record MJUU01063965.1, read on the forward strand.
AAACTAATGCTGTATTACCACTTCCTGTTTTATTGGCTTGTATGAGTGGGGGCGATTTCAAATTTGGTCTGGACAACTGTTTCAAGAATTGTATTACACTTTGCAAGCGGGGGTATTCATTTGTGGCCCAGCGGACCACAGTACTTCTAGTTTTGTATAGTAGTAGAAGATATCACGCATTGTTTTGGGTTTCTTTTCTCAAAGATCATCATTTTGTTTTTAAAACGTTTGACAATTGAGTCCTAAAGGCGATATAATCAACCTTATAAAAAAGTGGGGTATTAATTGAAAAGTTTCTGTAATAAAACCTTAGCACTAATTAAACATAGCTCCTTAGATAAGTATAGATACCTGTATTAAAAATTCACGGTCTTGTCAAAGATGAAGAACATGAATTCCTTATGCAGGGTATAACCAGACAGTGAACAAAACGGAAGTTGCTGGACTGTCCAACCTTTTATTCTTACTTGTCGTCTACGTCTAAGATTTTTGCTCTTTGGACATCATTTCGGCCTCTCTATTCAATAATACTTTAAAGAAATATCCATTAAAATGTCTTGTCCGCACTTTATTCGACACTAACTTGTACATACAAGCCATACAGATGATTCGGTGAAAGCAATTAAATAGCCCTAAAGTTTCATAAAGTAACAACTAAGCGAACAGACAGAATTAACAAGGTATCAACTAGGCAGATAGACATAATTCACTGGGTACGCATGAAAAAAAAGTCTTTTTTGAAAATTCAAAGGCACCACAAGCAAACCTATACGTGAGTAACCTGATGGTTCTTGTTACTACAACATATATTATGTTTAAGAAAAGCGTGTATTACTATAGGCAATACAGTTTAAACGGTCGAGTCAGTATTTTCTGATAACAACTCTGATGATTAATCCCGATTTAAGAACATATTCAGTGATCTCATGTATCTCCAAATGGTATAAAATATAGATAGCGTAAACTTTTCTCAACTCATCAAGTATTATTGAATACAGAGGCTGAATTGATGTCAAAAGAGCAAAAATCTTTGACGACAACTAGGATTAAGAGTCGGACAGTTCATCAACTTTTGTTTTGGTTCACTGTCCGGTTATACCCTGTGTTTATATATTTATATATATATTCATGTATATTTTCGAAAAGAGGAAGGAAAGATTTACTAGTGGTAAATTATATGCTATGAGACTATCCATATTGGAAGTTGTGATTTTTCACCGATCTTTATCATAGTAGAGTATAAGGGACGTAAGATTAACGACAAGGACAAAAGTCAAACTAGCCAAGACTTTATGGTCGATCATTGTTGAGTAAGTAATCTACAGGATATTAGTGTTTTAAAACATAAATTGGACAATTATTAAGCATATTCTGGATTCAACTATTAGGCACCGACCAGTGTTACTGTTCTGGGATTTTTACGAAAAAAGATTATAATTTGAATTGTTATAGAATTTATAAAAAAAAATATTGAAAGTTCGCCCTAAAATTATTGAAGCAAAATAGAAATGATATAATTTGACACAGGTGAAAGATAAAATGAACAAATGTACAAAATGATAATTAAGAAAGAAAGAGAAAGACTGGTCAAAATGTTTGGCCTTTTGGCTTTATCACACATGTTATAACAATAAAGGACATCTCTACCACACACATCAGTAATTCAAATTTCCTTGCACCAAAATCTGAAGTTGTTTTAGACAGTTTCCTTGAGTATATTTTATCCGACGTTTTTTTTTGTCGAGACACATGCTTGATGAAAGTTTCCCATGTGTACGCTGATTCAAGGTACAATTCGAACGTCGCAGAAATGATCCCTTAATTATCGTTACTGTGAACAAGTTCAAGGGAGGTCATTTCCAACTTCATGATGTCATTTCCAAAATTCAAATTACATTACAATGTAGTTGAATTTCCAAAATTCAAATTACATTACAATGCAGTTGGTACCGTTGTCCACAGTTGAGAAAAAGCTTATCCTTATAGTCATGATTTTACCTGAAGTCTAAATTATCCTATTTCTTATTTGTCTGCAGAATGTTTTCTTTTTATACGACCGCAAAAATTTTTGCGGTCGTATATTGGTATGGTGCTGTCGTCGTCGTTGTCGTCGTCGTCGTTGTCGTTGTCGTCGTCTGTAGACACTTTAGTTTTTGGTCAATAACTTTAATTCCAGTAGATCAATCATTAGGAAATTTTAACATAATGTTCTTTTGTATAAAAGGAAGGCTTGGTTTAGTTTTGGTCATTGTGGCCACACCCGTTTTTAAAAAAGTGGCCAAAAAGGGTTAAATTGGGTGTTTTTACATGTTTGTCTGTAGAATCTTTATTATTAATCGGATTTTGATGGGGTTTCTTTCAGTGTGCTCCTGAGGAAATTTCCAATCTGAAATATGCCAACGGATTTCACGTAGCATGTACCGCTCACGAGATAAATGGGGCCCAACGGGGGCAAATCTCCAGAAAAATAAATTTTTTATTTTAAGTCCGATTTTGATGTAGTTTTTTTAATGGATTCCTTGTGAAAAATTAATATGGCGCTCAGCTATTAGATTTGTGATAACTTGTTTCCTTACCCAGCTATGAGGTGCCGAACGCAGAATTGCAGATTATGTAGAATTTTTATTTTTCATCGGATTTCAATGGGATTTTTTTCTTTGGATTCCTCTTGATCTAAGCTTTCAGCTTTATGTCATCGGATTTGGCGTAGTTTTTTCAGTTTCCGAGCTACAAGGGGTCAAATGGGCCAACATTGCAATTTTTCTAAATATGTCAAATCTTTATTTTTCATCGGATTTCGATGGGATTTTTTTCTTTGGATTCCTCTTGATCTAAGCCTTCAGTAGTATGCCAATGGATTTTGTGTAGGTCTTACCGTTTCCGAGCTACAAGGGGTCAAAGGGGCCAAAAATGCAATTTTTCTAAATATGTCAAATCTTTATTTTTCATCGGATTTCAATGGTATATTTTTCTTTGGATTCCTCTTGATCTAAGCTTTCAGCAGTATGTCAACGGATTTTGTGTAGCTCTTACCGTTTCCTAGCTACAAGGGGTCAAATGGGCCAACATTGCAATTTTTCTAAATATGTCAAATCTTTATTTTTCATCGGATTTCGATGGGATTTATTTCTTTGGATCCCCCTTGATCTAAGCTTTTAGATGTATGCAATGAATTTGGCATGGCTCTTACCGTTTCCGAGCTACAAGGGGTCAAAGGGGCCAAAATTGCAATTTTTTTTAAATATGTCATAACTTTATTTTTCATCAGATTTCGATGGAATTTTTTTCTTTGAATTTCTATGGATGTAAAGTTTTAGTTGATAGTACATATTTTGCAAAGCTCTTACGTTTTTTTCATCAGTAAGTGATCAAAAGGGTTGAATTTTTCCCTATTTTGTTCCTAGCTAATAACTGTGTCAAGCTTCTTTTTGTGTCCATCTAATTATTGTGTAAAGCTCTTTACTGTGTCCACATTCACTTTAAACTACTTTTGTTGAAATTTCAGTGGTCGACATCCTGCGTCGTATCATGCTGCGCTCGGCGTAGCCCTTTATTTTTTTTTTTTGTTGTACCAGGTAACTAAGCAATGACACGACATACTAATGATATTACAATAGAGGTGTCAGATATCAAAGAAACCGTCAACAGTAACGAAACGGAGACGGGCAATGGGCATGACGATAACAACGACAAAAACATAGACGGTGGTTGGGCATGGGTTGTTTTAGCAGGTATATTAAATAGTAATGCTCGCTTTTGAAAAACATAATTATATACCACCAATTTGCAATTAAGTTTTGACCAAATCTACTAACATAACATCAATATAAAATATTACAAGAAAGTTCAGAATTGGTCCAATCAACAACAACAGCTGCAAGGTTAAAAACCAAACGAGTATATCATCACCTTTACTTCGATAAACACTAACGAAAAACAGAATGGGAATGGCAAAATAAACAAGTAAAACATGTTGCTTTTTCAACAATGACAAACAACTGATACTTACAGTTAACATGTCCAACAATTAACACATACGACAAACTTTACAGTAAGGCAATGACACCTTGGTCAACATATAAACAAATTACACAACTATCATTCCAAAGCACAATATGTATACAAAGCAATTATATACAATACATTCCTTTTCTTTAATTCTATCATATCATAGTGTTCGATTTGACGATTTTGAAATTGAAAATTAATTATCATCATTATTCCCATATGGAAATAAATAAATAATATTTATTAATGAATATAAGTCTTTTTGCATACGAATACAGTTTTGTGTTACATTTGTTACTCACTGTAATACATTTGCCTTTTCTAGCAATCACAATTGGTTGCTCTGTACATAGTTTGTGCTTTCATTAGTATGCAAAAAGAAGGTAAAAATTACTAGTATTGAACTAGTGACGAAGAAAGTTTTCACTAAAAGCCAAGCCACCTGAAGGGAAGGTTTGGCGGACCATAGAACCAGTTTTACCGTTTCTTTTAAAATGCCAAAAGTACCATTGCGGTCGACAATTTTTCCGGTGGTTTCCACCTGTTTTGTCTTTTTGTCTTATGGACTACGTTCATTGACAACTCTGTAGGGTAATTTTGTTATTACCCCCATCTACTTCATTAATCATTACTGAAGTCAGAAGTTTTAATTATGACAATGCTTTGAAATAAATCTAGGAAAGTTTGTGACCAGAAAGTGTGGATAACTAATTCACAATAAGGGTTACTTCATGATTCTATTAAATTGGCTTTGGAATCCAATGACCCGAAGGTTTTACAGGTATACTGACCTCTCACTGATACTGCTGATGGCTCCTGAAATCAATGATGATTCTATACCAAACCCTTCGGGAAGTTTTGAATTTGATTTTTTGTTCGTAGTGTGACAGTGTTTTACCATCAGACTAGGATCCTTGAGCTAGTCGGCAGGTTAGGGGCTAGCACTCCTTAACGCATCTTTCAAAATAACGTTAAAGTCGTATTCTTTCCTTCTCAAGATTATGGTCTTGGAGTTAGTAGTTTACCTGTGTTGGGTTTGACGTGTATGTTTATTATACTATAGGAAAACGGGATAGAGAAAGGAGAGGTTTGGGTACCCATAAACCAGTTTTACCCTACCGCTAGCTCTTGCTAGTGTCGGTACCAAGTCCGGCTATCCCGAGTTCCTATCGCTGTCTACGTTTGTATTTTGTTTTTTTATTGTTCCCTAGTAGATTGTAGCATTAGATTGTAATTTTCGGCCATTGTAAGTGTTTCCTATTATCTTTGCTATGTTAATTACATAAACAATGCTTAGTACGAAAACTGTCACAAATATTGGACCATTTTTTCTATTTTCCAAAATGGAACCTCAACAGCTACAACGGTGGTCAAATAAAACAACGACAGTAGAATACCGAAGGAACAAGGGAAGCGAAGACTACAAAAATCGAAATCCGAAGACATGGCAAAAACAACAACAGACAGAAAAACAAAGACAAAACAAGGACGTGAGACAGCTACAAGCACGGAAATAAAAAGACGACATTAAAAACTAAGGAATTTATGACATTTGCACTTTTTATATGGTATAGACTTTTGCTAATTTGTTAGAAGACTTAGTTTCCAACAGATCTGTACGGGCTACGTACGCCATTTTACTTACTCTTATTTTGTTTTTTCTCTATGTAGAAGTATTGTGGAATACATATTACACATCCTAAATGTGATATTTTTGTTTACACTAAAATGACGATAGTTTTTAGCTCACCTGGCCTAAAAGGCCATGTGAGCTTTTGCCATCACTTTGCGTCCGTCGTCCGTAGTCCGTCAACAATTTCAAAAATCTTCTCCTCTGAAACTGCTGAGCCAATTGTAACCGAACTTGGTCTGAGGCATCACCAGGGTATGCAATTTCAAAATTGTGTTCGATTAGTCCGAAGACCCAACAACATGACTGCTGTTACTAAAAATAGAACATAGGGGTAAATTGCTGTTTTTGCAAATAACTCAAAAACCGTAACAGCTATCAAAAATCTGACAGATGTTAAAAGTGATCAGCATAGCAAGATCTAACTGCCCTGCAATTTTGAAGAAAATCCGAAAACATGTCTTGGAGTTATTGCCCTTTTTCCGTAAAATTTTCAAAATTTGTGCATTTTTTATTTTTTATTTCAAAAAGTGTAACAGATAGAGGTCAAGTGTAAATTGCAAAAAGGTTTAGCATATCAAGATCTTCCCACTCTGAAATTTTGAAGAAAATCCAAAGACCCTGTAGGAGTAATTGCCCTTTTTTCGCGGAATTTTCTAAATTTTCATATTTTTCACTTTTATTTTGAAAACTATAGATGATGGTTAAGTGTAAATTGATAAAATGTTTGCCATGCTGTGTGGANTAACATTATTTTTTTTGGCAGAAAGCCTCATTCAGAAAATTTTTTTTCATCATTTTGGCAGACAAAATATTTTTTTCACATAAAATCAGATCCAAAATATTTTTTTAGAAAAAAACCATAGCCCCCCCCCCCGCCTTCAAGTTAAATGGTCGGTCCCTAAATTGCAAAAAGGTTTAGCATATCAAGATCTTCCCACTCTGAAATTTTGAAGAAGATCCAAAGACCCTGTAGGAGTAATTGCCCTTTTTTCGCGGAATTTTCAAAATTTTCATATTTTTCACTTTTATTTTGAAAACTATAGATGATGGTTAAGTGTAAATTGATAAAATGTTTGCCATGCTGTGTGGACTTCAAAACTTGTGTTGAAAATTGTTCGTTGACCGCCATTTTCAAAATGACCACAAAAAAAAAAGGCCGGAAAATTCAACATTGTTCGATTTCAATGAAATTTGGCTTCCAAATAGATATTGATGTTGCGACTTCAAAACCGGTGTTGAAAAGTGTTCGTTTACCGCCATTTTCAAAGTGACCGCAAAAAAAAGGCGAGAAAATTCAACATTGTCCGATTTCAATGAAAGTTGATTTCCAAATAGATATTGATGTTGCGACTTCAAATAAGGTGTTGAAAATTGTTCGTTGACTGCCATTTTCAAATATGGATGCCAAAAAAGGCTGGAAAATTCAACATTGTCAGATTTCAATGAAATTTGGTTTCTAAATAGATATTGATGTCGTAACTTAAAATTGCCGTTGACCGCCATTTACAAAATGATGTCTCAACTACAAAACGGGTGTCGTAAGTGGTCCTTAGCAAGAACGTTTTTGTCAAAAAAGCCCAACAAAGAAATATAGTCAAGCATGATGAGACTTAAAATACAGTTCAAGATATTGATGGTGTTCAAACTACCAAAGTTTGAGGAACTGAAGTTCAACTGTATAACTTACAATGTGAGCTTGATTGTGGCAACTGAAAGCCAGGTGAGCGATACAGGCTCCTGTGAGCTTCTGGTTTAAATATATATTGAAAAACAGAAACAACTATTAATTGAATTTCAGCCATTTAATGTCACATTAAAAAACAAAAACAAAAACAAAAACAAAACAAAACAAAGCACAAAAATAAAAACTAGAGCAGAAACAAAAAAAAAAAAAAAAAAAAAAAAAAAAAAAAAAAAAAAAAAAAAAAAAAAAAAAAAAAAAAAAACAAAAAAAAAACGTAAACAACCAGACACTAAAAAAATAAAAACAAAAACAAGAGATGCTTTAAAGCTAATTTGGGTACAATAATCGATAGAATTTAAACGGAAAGCAAAAATCGACCAAGAACGGAGCTTTATATTAGGGAGATAAATAATTTGTATTGCAGTAGACTGCTAAGCATATATGGTCGCATTCAAACTGAAAAACATGGAAAATAAGTCCTCAGTTATTTTTTTTGTGGTTGTCGTTTTTAGGCCTTTCAGGTTATTCGAAATTGACCAGCTTCTAAGTATTATGATTATTGGTTTCCAAATACTTTGATTTAATCTTCAGTTGTGAGACATAGGTTGTCGAAATGAACATCTGCAGAGCCAGAATTTATTTTTTTTATTCTATTTGTTATCCGAACAATTAAACCAGTATTTCATCTTAAGGTGCAGCTGGTACATGTCTTGTGTATGGCGGAACGATGAAATGTTTTGGTGTATTTTTTACTGCATTTATTGACCAGTTTGGATCCAGTTCTTCGATCACATCAACCATTGGTGGCATTCTGCATTCAACATACAGTGCCTTTAGTAAGTAAATATTTTACATTCTTCAAAATCACATCTTCCCAAGTCAAGTGTTGAAGTCCATGTCTTTCCGTACAAACCGTTGATAGATTTGGCTTATATTTCTTTGGCTACTTCTCTACACAAGAAGCAAATTGCAAATTGCAAATTGATGAGCCAATAAAATCAGTCAAAATAGGTTATGTCAAATTTCCACTTGATTTATCTGGTTGCATTTGATGGAGGAAAGTAGCCCTTGAAATATAAATGATATTCCAGATTCCAATGGCCCATTTAGTTGCTTCTAGTGTAGAGAAGCAACCCTGGAAATATAAGCCAAATATATCAAGGGTTGGTGGGAAACGACATGGATCTCAAACACTTGACTTGGGAAAATTATACCACAATATTCTTTGATAAGCTAATTTATGCATTACGTTTAATGTCAGCCATTTTATTTATTTTTTTGACAACTTTTCTTTCCATGTGACTGTCGGATGTATAAATAGTGTGTAAGATAGAAGCGTTGTGAAGGCGGGAACGAATGCACATTAGTATGAGAACGTATGCACATTAGTATGAGATTCTACAAATGGTAGATTTTGATGTTCTTAGGAAAAACGATTTTTTTTCTAGAGAAAAACTACAATATGTAGTATGAAACCTGGGTTTAGGAGTAGAAACGCAGTGGATCCGAAACTTTATTTATATTTCTTAGGCAAAACTCCCCTTTTGTACAGAAATAAATTTATTCTATGAAAAACAATTTATAGGGTGCTTCTCATAATATTATTATATCTTATCAACACTTTCATTTCATTATTTTAGCACTTCCTATCCTTACAGTGGGACTAAAATATCTATCAACCCGACAGTTTGTAATATTGACCAGTATTTTATCTAGTGCAGCATATATATGTGGAAGCTTTGCTAAGCGGGTAGAAGTTCTAATCATAACAAATGGCTTCATGTCAGGTATGTGTAACTTATATCATTACCTTGAATATACTAGAACATGTGTTTAATTTCTACAAATATGGGACAAAAGCTTTTCATAACAGTGAAAGAAAGTTTGGAATACAAAAGATCCTTTCTCAGAATCCTTGTAAAATAGAACACTGAGAAATATCCCCATAAACCCGTTTAACCTCTCTCTGGCTTCTGCTAGTTCCGGTACAAAGTCCGGCAAACCCGATTTTACAACGTTGTTTAAGTTTTTCTTTTGCCTTATTTGTGTTTATTCGTGAGTAGTTCCCTGCCAGATTGTGGCATGTGATTGTAATATGGGTGTCCATTATTTTCGCATATTTTACCCTTCGCTCCGCCACGCTACGCTCTGGGTAAAATATTAACGAAAATAATGGCCACCCATATGTAAATCTCCAACAAACCACCGGCGCCTATGAATTATTTCTTAAGCATATTACATGTACTGACTAGTACTTCAGCTAGCTATGAATGATGCATTGATCGTATACGATTATGAACTACGGCTATCTTCTAGTTTATCTTAAAATAAATCAGACATGTAAATGGGCGTATCAAATATCCTAAGATATACAAAGCCAATCTTTACTTCTTAATAGACAATGAAAGGATATGGAGTAAATCCAAAGGAGACAAAGTCTCTAAAAATACATAGAGGAACCATGCAAAGAAACAACGTACGCTTTTATTGTTGTTCTTCATCTTGAAGTCACCATGAGGCCTTAAAGACAATTTTACGTATGTTCTAAGCTTGATTGGTAGTGGTGGTTTGTCATCTTGATGTAGTAAAGCATTTATACATCAAGCAGTCGTCGTTGTTATTATGCAAAGATAACTTGCATGATAACAGACAGCTTAAGGTCGACACTTACACCCGGCGCATTCGATTAGGGCATTTGCAAAACACAAATAGGATGCGGAATTGACTTGATTTCAAGCCGGAATATTCCTTATTTGGACTTTTCATTGTGACGTCATGATAGAAACAACGGCAGTAGAATACAGAAGGAACAAGGGAAGCGAAGACCACAAAAATCGAAATCCAAAGACATGGAAAAAACGGCAACAGAGAAAAACAAAGACAAAACAAGGACGCTAGACAGCCACAATGCACGGAAATAAAAAGACGACATTAAAAACTAAGGCACTCATAGTGTGAACTCCCATGAAAACCGGGAGTGACATCAGGTACTCCGGGAGGGTAAGCATGTCCTGCTCCGCTAGCGGCACCCGTCACACTATCAGTGAGTCAATACAGGGTTGAGTCAAAACCGGTTATGTCAAATCCATGAAGACGTGAAATCTAGCTGAAAATGTCCGTTTTCATTTGGGACACAGACACGTCATATCTGTCAATGATATCATGGTGATGGCCATAAAATTTCTGAAGGGATGAAAGTAACAAAGGCTGAATAAATCCCTGACTAAGCAACTTTTGGGACAGTGTTTTTGCTCTATTTAAAAAATCACTGTATTAACTACATGCGCGACAGTAACGAATCAACTGTGAAATATGCACTCCATAGGCTAGAGAGGTAGGTATATTGCCTGCTCAGAAAGGGAAAATTCATTATTGGGAAATTAAAATCATCACGTTTGTCATATAGCTTAGATTTTAAACGTCCTTCTTCATCAATGTATAAAGGCAGATCTAAGTACGAAGCTGAATAGGTGTATCAGTAGTCTCTTTAATTTCAAGCTCATTTGGATAAATCTGGTTTAAATATTCCTTGAATTTTAGATTATTAATAGAAAGTACATCGTCTATGTAGCGGAAGCTAAAATTGAAGGACTGGTAAAAATGTTTTTGTTTTTTCTGTGTAAGCCCTTGTAAAAACTTGGCCTCAAACGAGAAAAGAAAGAGATCAGCTAAAAGCGGCGCGCAGTTAATCCCACGGGAATCCCGATTGTCTGTTGAAAAACGTGACCTCCAAATTTGACAAAGATATTATCTATTAAAAATTCTTACATCTTGATTACGTCATTCTCCGTGTACTTCTTGTTTGACTCAGTGTGGTTCTTTACAAAATATGTTTTGTTTTTCCCTACTACTAAGTAAGTGTATCTGCGTTCTCCGTTTTTAGTTCAGAAACATTGATGTATCAAATCAGAAATTATTGTTTTCAATTTATTTTGTGGCAGGGTAGTATAAAGAGTAGAAAAATCAGAAGTATGTATGCTGTGGCAATAGGTAAGACTGCTAGAGGATAGCTGTTCAAGTAGATCTTTAGAATTTTTTAGATTCCACATCTGATTGATGCCGCTCGTGGAGTAGACTTTATCACAGCAACTTTTCAGGCCATCTCTGACTGCGGTCAATAAAGTAGTAAGGAGCTTAGAAAGTGGCTTAGTGGTGCACCTGGAAGACCCCGCAATGAATCTCTGTTTGTATGGGTTCTTATGAAGTTTAGGGACCTGTAGATGTAGGGGAGCTGATTGTTTTCATCACCCGCTTTGATGCCAAAGGATGTTAAATGTTTTCATCACCCGCTTTGATGCCAAAGGATGTTAAAACTGAGTTGTGATTTTCAATAATCTCCCCCCTTGATAGTGTAGTGGGAGTATAAGTTGGGTTTCCTGATGAACTATCGATTGCCATCTCCTTAGCCAGACAGTCAAGATGATAGTGTTTCTTACACACGAACAGTATGTTGTTAGAAGCTTTGTCTGCAGGGACAATGACGTAATTTTCGTGGAGGTTGTCCATCGTTTTTCTAACGAGGGGATCTTCAAATATACTGGGATTTCTGAATTTCATTGATGTTTTCAAACGCCGGATACGATTTACAATTAACGACTTAATTGACCTGATCCAGTCGGACAGCGTCTCGACATCTTCTTTCTCTTTCTTTGCCCACTTCATGGCATAGTCCTCAACTGCATCCATCAAAATTTTGAAGTTGTACTTCCAGTTGATATGTTGAGGTTCACGGAATTTGGGACCTCTTGAAAAACCTCTCGTAGTTTGATATTGTCTATAATATCTAGGTTACCGGTTATCACGTGTCCAGCCGGACTGTAATTGAATGGGGAAGTGGAACAAGCACAATCAGGTGGTTTAGCTTTGAAGTCGTCGATTTTGAAATCACGCAATACCCGTTTGTAATTGAAAATGGAATTTGCAATGGGTTTAGTATAGGAATACGAAATAAGTGGAACAGATTGATGTTTGAGGTAAGGTGGAATGTTGTATGTGACTGTTTTGCTATGTAGAATGTTGGCGAGATTAATGGCATCCAAGCCTTTATTGCCGAATTGATTTTGAGAAATGTCCGGTTATCAGGTTCGTTGACTGATTCGCGAACATGTTTGAATAATTTATGGTTTGCTATATCCAAAACAATTGCAGTTAATTTATATTCTAGGGAATGCCAATCAGTCACTGTTGATGCTAAACATGTTTTATAGAAAGAATGAAGCTTTGAAAGGGGCAAAGAATACAATTTGGTACGAATGTGATGAATACCTAGTGGAATAGTCATAAATGGAAGAAGACTTTATTGAGATGGCATGCAGACGCGGGGCAGTGTAATGCCCGTGTCCATGGCTACGCGGTCTGTGTTGGCTTCCATTCAATATATTCATCACATTCACCGAACTACATCCTGGACTTGATAGATTTCCTACACTTTTGATGTTATCATTACAACCATAGATTGACATACACTCTCCCGCAAATTAGCTCCCCTTTCCCGAAAATATTGTTTATTTCGTAAACTAAATAAAATATATCTCTTAATCAAACGGTGACATATAGATTTTTTCAGCTCAACATATAGCTGAAATGAATACCTCTGAAATATAAAAAAAAAATATAAAAAATCCATATGATATTTATTTCACATGAAAGATAAACTATAAGCATGTTCTCACAGTTCCCTATATATTCTTTGTAAATATTGCTGAAAAATACTATATTAGGTATGATTTTCAAAGCCCGACAGCAGGAAAAGATGAAATGTCATTTTTATTTTATTTTTTGAACATATGGGCTAAGAACTACAACATATCTTAAAATAAAAAAAAATTATGTCTTACAATTTTATTAGGCTCGACCTACCTTAAGGGAATATCATTAGCATGGTAGTGAGAATTCGAATTATGTGAGTTATATAAATATAGATCAAATTGAGCAAAATATCGTTAAGTCATAATGTTTTAGATACAATTCAAAACAAATTGCTGAAACGGGGATTCACTTGATTTTTTCATTTTTTTTATTGATTGCCTTTTCTATTTCTTCAAAAGTAAGTGAGAACCGAACCGTATGTCCGAAAAAAAGTCCAAAGACAACGAAAATATCGGAAACACGTAGAAACAACGGC
>MJUU01063966.1:0-21547 GCA_002080025.1 Modiolus philippinarum
ACTTACCTCTGTGTTTGGCTTTGATTTCTTTTGTTCTACAGGTTTTACTTGTACTGGCTGTTGTTTGCTATCACTTACCTCTGTGTTTGGCTTTGATTTCTTTTGTTCTACAGGTTTTACTTGTACTGGCTGTTGTTTACTAAATAATTGTTCTATTGTTTCATACTCAATGTGTATTGTATCTTCCATGTCTAAAACTTCCTTCCAGATGTTCTTGTGTGCTACAACAAAATGCATTAAAATGTCTAAATCAACTTCAAATGTTTAGTTCAGTAGAAATGAATATTAATATCATAATGTGTCATCAGTGTTTGATATTTTCGACTGTCATCTATGTTTTGTAGTACTCTACGACACATCCCATAGTATAATCATGTATTTGATACGGGGATTGCACGAAATGCAGATCAGAGTTATAGTAATGTGGTTACATGACTGAAAAGGGTATCTATTTAGTGACATCAACTTCTCTGTGACATTAACTTCTCTAACAGTTTTTACGAAGATCCATAAAACTAAACGAAATATTTTATAAATATTATAAATGTGCACCTCATTTTATTGAATCGTACCAGAAATTTTGTAACATTTCCCAGCATTTGGAGCAAAGTAATGTCATCGATGTTTACATTAGATTGTCGTTTTGTAAAGGGGGTTTTCCGCAATTTAAAAATAATTAAGACTACATTTAATATTTTGTTAGAAAATTGAAAAAGGAGAAATCTAAACTAAACAAATTGATAGGTTCAAGATTTTCTTTTTAGTACTTGTAATATTGGACCGGCCATTTAACTTGAAAAGGGGGCGGGGCTTTGGTTTTTTTCTTAAAAAAATATTTTGGAGCCGATTTTATGTGAAAAAAATATTGTGGCTGCCAAAATAATTAAAAAAACAATCTGAAGGAGGCTTTTTGCCCCAAAAAATAATCTTTATTTTGAAAAAAAAACATTTTGTTGATAGACGTGAAAAGATAAATTTTCGCGAAGCGCAAAAAAATTTTCTGTCCAGAAAATTAAACATCCCCGCCCCCTTCAGGATAAATGGTCGGTACCCAAGTGATTAAAAACGTGGTGCGAAACTGAACCTCTCTGAATTTTACTGAATGCTCATAAAAATATATATATTAAAAATATGGACAAAAATTAATGGGTTCATGGGCAAAACTTCATAATGCTTCTAAAAGGATTACCAGAGGTGTCAAAAAATCTGACAGAANAGGAATCCAAAGTTCAAAATGTGTAATTACAACTCTTCCATTATCAGCACCATCAGCCTTGTATAATAAATATTTGTCGTCGTTTATTATTACCGAAAATCTATTTAGTGGTATTTCTGCTGTTACTTCTTTCCTTGCATTAGTTAATGTTGTTCTCGCAGTAAATCCTGTATTATCAGCAGTGGTTGCAACATTATCAGGGTTAATAAAGCTGTTTTTTTCCTAAGCTGTTAACATAACCATCTGAAAGTGTAAGCAATGATTTGACGTGATTTGCTAGAGATAAATTATTACAGTCGTAAACTATTTTTCCGTTTTGGTAGACTGTCATTTGACTAAGAAAATTGGTTACATCTGAAATAACGGATACTGTGTCGTTGTCCGGTGCTGCTCCGTCAGCTAGTTTATCTACTTTAAACTTGATTAAAAAATACCCATTATACCAGTCATAAAACGAAGCCTTATCATTTATGCTAAATTTGTAGTCCGTTTTTGTTTGTTGATGAGCATTTTGTGGAGACACTATAGGAGTATCTAGTAAAAAGTTACAATACTCATATCTATCACAGAACTGTGTTCCTCTAAACATTTTTTATTACTGGATTATTATTTTTATTTCTTATATAAAAATGATAAGGTTTATAAGCAGTGTCTTAAACAGGTTAAACAAGAGTCTTGAGCGTTGGAAAAAGAGTAAAACCTATAAGATTTTTGTTTTACTTATGAGATGCTTAAACCGCAAGCAACGTAAAAAATGTGAGTGAACTAAGAATCTAGCCCGTTTTACCCGTCTCAACTGTAGTGAATAACGAAACTTACATGTTTGCTTATTTTCGTTAGTCCCGTAGATAGTAGTTAACTATGGGGAAAAGCCGTAGGTTTTCAAAAAACGTTTTTTTGAAAACCGCAGATTTTTCCCCATAGTTAACTACTCTCGATGTCCATTGAGTAGCTACATCTTCCCAAAGAATGGGAAATTTTTAAACGGACACGTACAAAAGGCTCATTTCAGCCACGTCCGACAGCTTATATGTCAAAAAAGATATAAGCACGGTAAATATTAATTTTATTTCTTATTATTCAAGTACACAATCCAAAGTCCATCTTACACGATTTCTGAGCATATTTTAAAAAAAAAATGACTCAGCATTGGAACAAATTCACGGCTACATGGCTACACTTTTTTCTGGCAAAGAATTGACCTAAAAATCGAAAAAAGTCACCCCCTTGAGAACTCTCTTGAAACAACTTTTGTTTCTAGGATCTGCAGGGACAGTGCCAAGTCACAGTCGGTTTACATTGTCTTGTAATCCACGTGATAAATCAGTCAGTGCGTCTTTATAGTCCTGTAATTTAAAAATGGGGGTCGAGACCATTTTCGGGGCACCATGAGTAGCCTTTTTTTAACTTCGTGAAGTCGAGTAGGCCCTTTTCTATGAACGGGATTTCTGGATGTAAATGCCATCTTGACACGGGAAAGGGATTATTTCAGACTAAGAAAATCGGGACTTTATGGTGAAATGTAACGGGATTGAATAAAAATGGTTTCCGGGATCTGGACTACTTTTTGCAAAATATTTCCAGGATTATTTTAACGACAGGAAATCGGGACGAGACTCCCTTTCACCCCCTATATAATATAAGCCTTCGTACGTTCATATCGTTTATATTCAATGTTTTCATCGGACTTTTGCATTTCTATAACATTAAATGGTGAAGAAAGATTAGTCAAAGATAAGACATTGTACGCATTTATGTCAGCTGTAGTATCTTTTTATCCAGTGTTCGTAGAAAAGTCAAAATTATTTCGGTTGTTATAAATCCGCCTTGTACGCGTATTTTGTAAATATATATATCAATACATGGTACCCTAGATGCATTTGGAAAATGGTGAAAACAACAAGTGGATTACCCGATTAAAAACTAGTAATTCGGGATAGCGCTAAAATTGAGGAAAAATTCTTAAAGGTTCCTTGGAAACATGTGTCTCGCCTGCTCAGTAAGGTATCATTATAATTAGGACAATACTAACGATTATATATTTTCTGAACTGGTCTGTAAGAGTTTCAGGAAATTTACCAAAATTGGAATCAAATATTTTTGCAATTCAGGTACATATATATAAATGTATTAAAAATGACTGTTTTCACCAAAATGTATTTAAAATGGTATGGTTCCTAGGCAGATTCCAAA
The DNA here is from genome assembly GCA_002080025.1 of Modiolus philippinarum. Classification (NCBI taxonomy): domain Eukaryota; kingdom Metazoa; phylum Mollusca; class Bivalvia; order Mytilida; family Modiolidae; genus Modiolus; species Modiolus philippinarum. The sequence continues at coordinate 3,410 of MJUU01063966.1, forward strand.
AATAACAGATCTTGAAGAGTTTCAGGAAATTTACCAAAATTGGAATCAAATATTTTTTGAAATTCCATTATTGAAAATTACTGTTTTCATCAATATATCTTTTTAAAAAGTATGGTTGCTAAGTAAAATTCTAACAATTAAATGCTCTAAGAGAGATCCAGAAAATTTACCAAAAATGGGAATCAAAAAGTTTTGCAATTTTATTCACTAAAATGTTTCTTTATTTCAAATTCACTAAAAAAACCTAAAAAAAAATCCGGTCGCTAAGAAGAATTACAAAAAATGAATGTCTTGGACAGTTTCAGGAAATTTACCAATATTGGAAGCCTGTTTTTTATTTCTTACACGTTCAAAATTATGTTTGGTATCGAAGAATTGCCTAATTTTCTTTATTATATGCAAAAATTTCAAAAATTATTGGTATTCGATATTTTTAGGAAATTTACCAAAGTTGGAACCAGAATGAAAATTCCAACAGCTTGTTACATATCTGCACACTGCATGTAGCAATGTTCAATTTTATGAAATTCTGTTAAGGCGCAAAACTTAATTCACTTTCTAAAGAACATTTCCATTACATGGACACAATTTTCTGACCATCATCTAACCACTTTTCAATAAATTCCATAAAGATTTAATATCTTTATTCAACTTCTGAAAAACTTTAATCATTGAATTTTTTGGCAAAAAACTAAGTCCATATACGGAAAAAATATGGAAAAAAAAAAAACATTTCCATTACATGGACACAATTTTCTGACCATCATCTAACTTCTAACCACTTTTCAATAAATTCCGTCAAGATGGAAAAAATATGGAAAAATGAAAAAAAATAAAGTTCAAAATTATGTTATTAACAATGAAAGGATAAGGAGTAGATGTACCTGAGAAAGTCATTAAACCAAGCAATGAAACAGCACTTTTTATACTTAATATACATTCTTATATTGCAGTTACTTCTGTTATAGCAATGCCCAGAAAGATAAGTTATACCGTTCCCTGGTCTTTATGGTTCACCGACAGCCAGTTTTATATTTCATTTCATACACCAATAGTCTGTGTCAGGTTGTACTCTAAAAAGCAGTGTACCGATATAATTAGGCTGTACCATACTAGTTTAACACTTCAACTAATATTTTTACCGTTAGGAGTTACAGTTTTACATAGTTCAGCTAGTATTTCCAAGAGGTAATTTTTTCATCGTCAGTCCACTTTGTTATCCAACAAACAGGGTTTGGTCAAAGCTAGACTATACCATAGCATACCCACCCGATACCTCAGCAGCAAGTCCTCCGCGATAATTAGGTTACATTTGCCCTAATTGACTTGGTATAACCAAGTAAGTGTCAGGTTAAGAACTTTGTTTACAACTGTTTTATGCTCCAACTTATATTTTCATGTTCATTGTCTCATTCTACAACTAGGTTAAACCGTTCTCTTTAGTCCGTTTGGTTCATCGAAAGGCAGATTCTTGTTACAACTAGGTTACATCATAATGTAGTCTCTGAGAATTTCGATAGAAAGCGTATTGAATTAAGAAATAAATAACACAGAGGCATGGCCACATTCTCAGTTATTTCATTCAGAATACCAATTTTTTAGATTGCATTAAATCTTCTATAGGACTGTTATGTTATACACATTATTATAATAGAATCGAATCAAATGCATTTTCATACTTTTGGAAAAATGATTCAACAACTGAAGTTACCACTTGAATGCGATTTTTGATAGATGTGGCTATTTTATAGGTTTTTGTTTATATTCTTTGTATAATACTTCCAGGAACAAACCAATCAAACTGCACTCTCAACAAAAAAAATAGTTTTGGTTCTCGGTATCCTTCGAGTAGTTACATCTTCCCAAAGAATGAGAAATTTTTAAACGGACACGTACAAAAGGCTCATTTCAGCCACGTCCGACAGCTTATATGTCAAAAAAGATATAAGCACGGTAAATACTAATTTTATTACGTATTATTCAAGTACACAATCCAAAGTCCATCTTACACGATTTCTGAGCATATTTTGAAAAAAAATGACACAGCATAGGAACAAATTCACGGCTACATGGCTACACTTTTTTCTGGCAAAGAATTGACCTAAAAATCGAAAAAAGTCACCCCCTTGAGAACTCTCTTGAAACAACTTTTGTAGGATCTTCAGGGACAGTGCCACGTCACAGTCGGTTTACACTGTCTTGTAATCCACGTGATAAATCAGTCAGTGCGTCTTTATAGTCCTGTAATTTAAAAAAAAAGGGGGTCGAGACCATTTTCGGGACACCATTAGTAGCCTTTTTTAATTTCGTGAAGTCGAGTGGGCCCTTTTCTATGAACGGGATTTCTGGATTTAAATGCCGTCTTGACACGGGAAAGGGGTTATTTCAGACTAAGAAAATCGGGACTTTATGGTGAAATGTAACGGGATTGAAAAAAAATGGTTTCTTAAATACAACTTCCGCGATCTGGACTACTTTTTGCAAAATATTTCCAGGATTATTTTAACGACAGGAAATCGGAACGAGACTCCCTTTCGCCCCCTCTATAATATACATATCGTTTATATTCAATGTTTTCATCGGACTTTTGCATTTTTATATTAAATGGTGAAGAAAATTAGTCAAAGATAAGACATTGTACGCATTTATGTCAGCTGTAGTATCTTTTTATCCAGTGTTCGTAGAAAAGTCAAAATTATTTCGGTTGTTATAAATCCGCCTTGTACGCGTATTTTGTAAATATATATATCAATACATGGTACCCTAGATGCATTTGGAAAATGGTGAAAACAAGAGGATTGCCCGATTAAAAACTAGTTATTCGGGATAGCAGCGCTAAAATTGAGGAAAAATTCTTAAAGGTTCCTTGGAAACATGTGTCTCGCCTGCTCAGTAACGTATCATTATAAGTAGGACAATACTTACGATTATATATTTTCTGTATTAAAAAAAACTGGTCTAAATTTACCAAAATTGGAATCAAATATTTTTGCAATTCAGGTACATATATATAAATCTATTGAAAATGACTGTTTTCATCAAAATGTATTTAAAATGGTATGGTCCCAAGGCAGATTCCAAAAATAACAGATCTTGAAGAGTTTCAGGAAATTTACCAAAATTGGAATCAAATATTTTTTGAAATTCCATTATTGGAAATTACTGTTTTCATCAATATATTTTTTAAAAAGTATGGTTGCTAAGTAGAATACTAAAAATTAATTGGTCTAAGAGAGTTCCAGAAAATTTACCAAAAATCGGAATCAAAGTTTTGCAATTTTATTCACTAAAATGTTTGTTTATTTCAAATTCACTAAAAAAACCTAAAAAATATCCGGTCGCTAAGAAGAATTACAAAAAATGAATGTCTTGGACAGTTTCAGGAAATTTACCAATATTGGAAGCCTGTTTTTTATTTCTTAAACGTTCAAAATTATGTTTGGTATCAAAGAATTGCCTAATTTTCTTTATTATATGCAAAAATTTCAAAAATTATTGGTATTCGATATTTTCAGGAAATTTACCAAAGTTGGAACCAGAACGAAAATTCCAACAGCTTGTTACATATCTGCACATTGCATGTAGCAATGTTCAATTTTATGAAGTTCTGAAGGCACAAACACTTAATTCACTTTCTAAAGAACATTTCCATTACTTAGACACAATTTTCTGACCATCATCTAACCACTTTTCAATTAATTCCATAAAGATTTAATATCTTTATTTAACTTCTAAAAAACTTTAATCATTCAATTTTTTGGCAAATACGGAAAAAATATGGAAAAATGAAAAAAATAAAGTTCAAAATATTCATATGGAGGTAATTTCTAATCATTATCTAGCTTCTGTACAATTTTGACACAACTCTATCAGGATTAGATAGCTCTTTTAAAAACTTCTTGCACTTGTTGACGCCACCGCCATCGACGACGATGACGACGGAATTTGGATTGCTATATCTCGCTTCCACTACTTTTGTCGCAGGCGAGACAAAAATTGCACATTTTGTTTGTATTTCAGTTTTACTTTAACACTTACGATAGCTGTCACTACACTACAAGAATCTTTATTTCAAAATTTTTACGTGCAATTGGCAACTATCGATAAGACCTCATGGTTCGCTAGTCAGAAAAAACTGCAAACGTCTGATATGAACGATATGAACCTGCGAAGGCTTGTATTAAAGGGTTATGTGTCCTTAGGCTGGGTTAACTGTTTTTTTAATTCTTATGATGTTATTGTCAATTTCAGTCCATAGGAGATCAAACTGTTTACCAACATGCACAAAAAGTGTTCTCGAGACTACATTGGTTTAAATTCAATTATGACGTCAAGTTTTTGTTCAAAATCTCCTTGAAATCATTAGAGAAATAAAATCCACAACAGTATATCGTGAGAAACGACATTTCTACACTCTTGATAGTTAAATTTTCAAATATTTTAAACGCTCGGTAAGGCTCGCGTATAAAAATTTGAAAATTTGTACAAATGTCGTTTCTCACTCGATGCGATTGTGAATTCTATATTTCTCACTCTATGTGATTGTGGATTCTATATTTCCTAGTCAACTCGATTCATCAACAGGCAGTGTCCCGTAACAATAGGTTATTCTCTTTCCTGGTCTTCTTAATACAGGACTTTTGAGCCGTGTTCTCTGTTTACCATTAATCGTCAAAAATATATTGGCGTGAGGTGCGAAATTACATTAATTTTGTAGCGTTATCGTGACTTTGATAAAAAATATATATCGTCATTTGTCAAAACATATTTTTGTAGAAATATCTTGCAAATTTATCGTAAAGAGATGAATTTTACTGTTAATTTCATTTGACGTAATTTTTTACGGTTAACCGTCATAAAGGTACACACATTCCTACCTATTAGAACACCAACAGACACTGCAACGGTACGATAGGTTATACCGATCAATATTCCACTTGCACCAACAGGCAGTGTCCCTTTACAATAGGCCATTATAAACCCAGCGGTAGTAATCATTTATGCATACTGGGATGATGGTACCTCTCGACCATTCATGTCCACCAGCAGTGGTATCCAAGCAGCGGAAGTTATATATAATTATAGCCTATTAATGAGGTCAATGCAGAAATTTATTGACATGAGAAAAGGTATATTGACCGAGGACGACTGACATGAGAACTGTATATTAGCCGAGAATGAAGTCCGAGTGTCAATATTTTTTATCATGTCAATAAATGTATGCACTGACAGAATTCAATAAGCTACAATTGTTGTGTTATTATCCATGTTTTCAAAATTTTATTTTTATAGCTTTTTAGATAAAAAGGTGTTTTACAAATTACAAAATAACGACATGAAACTAACAACTATGGATAAATTCTCATTGAATACTAAATTTCTAGTAAGTTTATCTAGAAATTGACACATGCTGCCTTACACACCCTAAAAATTGCAGATCAATATTTAAAACTTGAACTAAATGTTCTAAGTCTTTTTGTCTTCCTGTTATTCTTTGCTCTTGTATGTTCCATGGAGAATCTTGGAAGAAAAACTACTTGGGAGCAAATAAATATAGACTAGACTAACAAATCATTTGTAAGAAAACATCATTTTTAATAATATAATCTTAATTATCCATTTTATTACTAGGTCAACACGAAAAGTATATTCATTTTAAATGATCTATTTTTAGCTCGAAGTCATTCGGCTTTTCATTGACAACTCTTAGAAATATACATGATTATGTTACCAATTTTTTACAAATCACAACACTCTAAAATGTAAGAAAATAATAATAGTCTATATATATACACCAAATGTAAGACCTATTTTGATTAATAAACAAATAAAGGGATATGGAGTAAATGTATATGGGACAAAATCCCTATAAATACGTGGTAAGATTAAGCAAATGGAACGCTTTTATCTTGAAGTCAGAATGAGGCCTAACAATGTGTCACTGGTTTTACTCGCTGCCAAAACTACATGGTCCTACATGTATGGAGACCCACACAATATATGTTTATGAAAATCTAAAAAAAAGTATGGACAGAGCTATGTCTTAGTTTCCAAGAAAAAAAAAATTATTATTATTTTTTTTTCTTTTTCATTTATTATCTTTTTTTTTTTGAAAAGCTGTTTTCTCACTTACTTTATATCATGTGGTCATCTCTATACACATTTATTTTACAGAAAATATACGGGGCAGTCTCAAAGGCGCTTGGTTTATGCCCTTCAACTCCACACACGGATAATATTCTAATTTTAACAGATTTAGGTGTGTATGTGTATAAAGATGTTAATACTGTTACCACAGACTATTGTGTGATAGATGATTTTGATTGGCGTTGGGGAAGTGTTTATTCTGATTCTCCTAAAGAGGAAGATGTTCAGGCTATATTTTTAGATACACAAGACAACATTGTAATCATTGCAGGTACGTTTATATTGTCATGGATTAGTGTTAAAGGGGTAAGGGCGGGGGGGGGGGGGGGTATTAAATAACTAAATACCGAAGTTACTGTAAATGTAGTTTCTGCAGATGGCCATTTCTTCAACTTAGGTCTCTTCAGTGCAGATGGAAAATTATAAAATATCACTTGTTTTTATATATGACACTTACATCAATTGTGGCTTATTTCACTTGATAAAAATACATGCAAGGCTACTACATGCGGCTTATGTCACTTGATTTACATATCAGTCGAACAGCAAACCTTCGATTTCAATAGGTGGCTAAAATCAATCTAATCTAGTTTTATGCGGCTTATGTCACTTATCTTAGATAAATGGGCTTTTATCACTCGATTCATACATATATAGGTGGATTGCATTATGTATAGGTAGAAGAAAACATCAGTTTTATTTAACGTCGGGATATTGCATTAACAAAGTAGGCACTGGACTGAACATAAGCTCGATGCGATATGTGGCTTATGTCACTTGATCTAGATAAGTGCGGCCGAAATAATTTAATCTTGATTTAAGAAAAGTAACACTTTATGTAAGAAGTTTTAATAAGAATTGCACTTCTACTATTTTGACATAATTTTATGTAGAATTTATAGCGTCGAAGTCATATGCATCGGCATACAACATGCTGAAAAGGCATATTGAAGTTAACAATGCATTGGGACGGTCTTAAGGATTCATGTGATGATTTTCTTGATTAACAATTATATCATTCTTGCTCATCAGAACGCTTTTCGAAATCTGTTATTGATGCAGATTGAAATCAAAGGTAACTGGCCCTGTTTAGTTTTGTCTGCAAAACGAAAATATGATAAGCGGCAGTTCTGGCGCCGATTTTCTTCTGTTAAAATACAAACTTTCCGTATTACACGAAGTTATGTTCAAAATTTGAGACAAAAATAATTCATTATTATAACAAAGTGGGATTTCCGTGTGATTTACAAAAAAAATATTTCCCCAAAAAAGAGGCGTGATGCACTCTATTTTTGGGTCTTGCGTTGTGCCTTCCAAAATTGACGTATTCTGACGTTTAAAAGGAAAACCCATGGTATAACCCATGGTTACGGTGTAAATAACATGATGATTTCTTACTTATATTTTTATAATTTCTTACATTGTACATAAATTATTTCGATTGCAGAACTTGTATAAGCTTGCGATTTAAGTATTTCTATTCTATATGGGATGTTGTATCCTTGACATTTACCCCATTTCCTTTATTTTTCATATTCATTGCTTGCAGATGACAGAGTGTGGTTATTTAACTACGGTGGTGGTACTAATCCGACTGCAGCAGCTGGATATCCAAAGCAACTTCAGGAATATATCGACAGTATAACTCACACTACTAACACTGCATCGCCTCAACAAGTTCATTGGGCGGTGCAGTGGGCAGATGCACATATGAGGGACACAACAGAGCTATGGATTTACAATTCATCCGATAGTCTCATGTATTATTCGAGAGATAGAAACCTACATGCCGAAATAAGCGATTTATCAAAACAATTGACCCAGTCATTTTTGTTGTCTGGTACATACCAGGATGTAAATATAAATATTTTTTGGAAGCTACCTATGAATACACAAACCGTACTGTGGCTGTCTAATTCCAGTTGTGGCAATACAATTGATATCTGTTTCGGTGTAATAACAACAGATAGAGAATGGAAAGTGTATAACCTTATTTACTCTGCTGCCTCAGGGTACTATGAACCTGAATTCCAATCCGAAATTGACTTAGGCTATATCGTTTTCTAATCAAAAGGTAAACAGAGATTTAAAAAAAAAACATATCAATAAGGCAACTTAGATGGGTGATAGAAATCTCACTAATTCTTTTCAAGAATATACTTGTATGTTAATTTAAATTATCTGAACAGGGTCTTTTGACTTACTTGTTTCTCACTGAAAAATTCTTGTATAACTGATGCGACGATCGGACAGATGAATATCGATGAGATTTATGAAAAGGAGAATGAAACCCCTGCAAGGAAACCCTTTATATGGTAACAACTAGTACATTCTTGATTTAACACTAAATTTACTATTAAATAATCAATTTTGAGGAAATCATATTGAAGACGTAATTTTGTGTTGAGTGTGGCAAGTTTTCTTGCCGCCTCTTCATAGTACCCTAGCGTTTTAGAACCATATCTATATTTAACATTTGGAGTTTATGAAGAAGCAAGAGTCTGTGAATTCAATAAAAAGTAATCCAGTTCTTTGCATGGAGAAATTGTTGAAAGAACGGAATAAGCAACGAATGGATATGGAGTTAATGCACATGAGACAAAGTCTTTACAAATACATGGAAAAACAAAGCAATGGAACAACGCTTTTATTGTTGTTCTTTATCTTGAATTCACAATGAGGCCTTCAACAATGAGCTTTGCTCATACCTCACAGGAAGGCTTTTGATATCAGTCTGGATTTTATTTGAATATATTTGGTCTTAGTGCGCAGGGTACACGTGTTCTCATTTGTCTCAGATAATTGTGGGGATTAAAGGTGAGACACATAATGCGGATCCCTCTCGGAATTCGTGTTTTCTGGACTACTACTATATCTCACTGCTGTAGTTAAGATTTTGGTAAAAAAAAAAAGCAATTTAATTTTATGGTTCAATCTTATGTTATAAACAGACAAAATTCTATGAAAATATATTTTATTAAATGATAAAATAATCACCGGCGTTTGATAACAATAATGTAATAATATTCAATATACTAATCAATTATTTGACAAAATTATGCTACACAATATTGGTAACCATGAATAACTGATCAAGTGTCGTCAAATTATAATATGGCACATATACACAAATATATTGTAGTTCAATATGTAATTCATAAGAAGGGGTTAATGAGGCATTGATTTGTACCTTATATATCATCTTAAAACTTCTAAAATCTTCTTTACATACCTTAATTCAATTTAAAATTATATTTTTATAGCTAATGTTTAACTGTACTTCAGTGAAGATAGTACCATAGATATAGCACAAATATGTAAGCACAAAGTGTTAAATTACATTATATAATTAAAAGTTTCTTTTAGTCGGCACAAAATTACCCAGAGATTAGGAAAGGCTCAATTTATACTTATTGAGATCACTTGTCCACCAGTTAGCGGTCTAACTACTTAAATACTAGGCTGGTTTACATTTATAAAGACCACTTTTACAGCAATTATCACTGTTATTACTTCAGTACAAGTCTTGATAACACAAACAAAGACCGCTTATATCCACAGCCCATTTACTTGAGTTTCAATATATAAGCCGTTTCTACTGATTAAAACTCGATCTATATGGCATCCTTTGACGACTTTTAAATACATGTAACAATAGCTTCAAACTGTTGTGATACATTAAGCTTGTGAATCAATGACAGAAATTTCAGCTTCAGCAGTGGTTGTTACAGGTGTGTTTGATTTTGGTGATTTCGATTGATTTCTGGGTTTGTTTGGAGATGTTTTCCGTAAGCTGTATCCTTTACGTATGTCACTGAGAAGTCTATCTATAATACATCCGTCATCATCCTTAGGCAATGGTTCATGTTTGGCTGGAAAATAATGTAAAGTATAAATAATTGTTTTCTTCATCATCATGCTGTTAAATAAAACAATTGAAATCAATCAAAATATGGCTAAAATGTGTGAAACAGACTAATCTGTCCCTAGGTTATGGTGATGTTATGTTCAGGTCTTTTCTCTAGCAAACTTTCTGAAACGTTTTACGACATTACAACCACTGCCACAAACAATTTATAATGCAATTATAGCTTCAGAAATTAATAAACTTTTGAACTGAAATTGATCTGTATTGTTTAAAAATCTTATTTTATAATGCAATACCTACACAAAACACAAAGAATTTTAATCAGAATTGTTCTATGTACTGATGAATTTCAACTTTATATGAAATATTATTTTTCTACTATTGCCTTATCAATTTCCTAAATTAATTAGGGCTAAAATTCAATCGTTTATCTATATCGTTGTCTTTATATGCAATTTGTGCTGTTGATACGTATTGCAAAAAATGTGTCTGTCTTAATAAAAATTGTCTATTGTCTACTTATTTCCGAAAATTTTTCGAAAAGACTTGCTTTGAATTTCTGCGCCTTTTCCCGTTTACGATTACAACGTGCTCCATTCTTGAATATTTGTATTATACAATTGGTGATGGAGATGATTGAAGAAGTCAAAGTGATTCGGAAGAAACGGATAGGACAAACATAGTAAAAGAAGTGACGAAAAATCATACGATATGAACATAGATCGAGCCTATAGTCTTCTTTAATCCTTAACTCTTTTATTAAAAATAACATTATATATTCCCCGTTTTCAGGTTTCGGAAAACCAGTTTGAAATTCGTGTTTTCCAGCATTACATAATCTCATTACCATTTTTATGCTTTGCCATCATTTCTGCCTGTTGCTTTTTACGTCGTTCTGCCTTTTCCTCTTGTATTCGTCTTTGTTCATTCTCCTGTTAAATAATTTCAAACATTTACATTGTCTTTTAGCTAATAAAAGCTAAAAGATAGATACATTTTGGAAACAAAAGCTAGTGCAGGTCCTTTAACTATTTCATCATCCTCGACAGTTTTGAAAGTCATCTTGTTATAATTCACACAGGCAATTTTCTGAATACCTGAACATAGATAACAAATTAACTTAACTTCTATTTAAATTTGGATCTTGATTTCGCTTAAAAGGAGAATGAAATCTAAAACGAACGAACCATGATGATGTGCATGTACATTATCTAGACAAGAGTAGACCCTAATAGATGTCTCGCCCGTCCGTGCTTGACATTTGAATTGATGTTTAAAACAATAACTAAACATGCTCACTAACCTGTAAAATTTAATCAACTGACAAAAGCCATATAGCAGGCCATTATACACTACCCAAGACCAACCCATATACAAAATATCTTTGACCTACCACAAATACATACTGAGAAACTTAACATGATCACTAGACCATGAAATTGAGGTCAATTATAAAAGTCATATGCCAGACTGACATATACTACCCAAGACCAACCTACATATCAAATATCATCTACCTACCACTTATAGTTATTGAGAAATGGACTTAACGTGGTCACTAGACCGTGAAATTTAGGTCAAGGACAAATGTCATATGCCAGACTGACATGTACTACCCGAGACCAACCTACATACCAAATATTATTGCCCTACCACTTATAGTTATTGAGAAATGGACTTAATCAGAGAAACTTATTGTGGTCACTAGACCATGAAATTGAGGTCAAGGACAAAAGCCATATGCCAGACTGACATGTACTACTCAAAAGCAACTATATACCAAATATCATTTACCTACCACTTACAGTTATTGAGATATGGATCTCATCAGAGAAACTTAACGTGGTCACTGGACCATGTAATTGAAGTCAAGGTCACATGATTTAATGTCCGTCAGGTAGCACTTGATTAGTACTACCGCTGGACCAAATATGATGTTCCTACATCAAATGGTTTTCAAAATATCCTGTATTTAGTAAAAGTTAACGCCGTCGCCGTCATACTTTGTACGCCTATGTCCCGCTTTCCGCGACTTTCGTCGCGGGCGAGACAAAAATGCGTATGTTAGTAGTAATATTTTTTTCGGACCATGATGCGGTGTATAAAACATAATCCATAAAATGTGTATGTCAGTTTATGTTTTAATGGGTTAGTGATTTACCACATGTGTACATTTTTTCAGTTTTATGATTAACCAATCAATTGTAATATCATAATTTAAAGTATAATTATACAAAAATGCCATACCTTCTGACACTGCTGTATTTTAGAACAGAATGTTTTCATTGTTTCTATTAGTTCTTCCACTTTAAAAGATTTCTCGTTTTCACAGTAATGGTTGGCTAATTTCTTTGATATTTCAGAGATTTTTTTAATCTTCTTTTCCATAGTCTTTATTTCTTCTTCGGCATCCTGGAACAATAAGTGTATGATACGTACTTGGAATTCACAGAACTATAACAATAACTGATAAAAAAAAATCAGACCCCACAAATGTTTAGTTGGTAGGATTTTAAAATAAACCAACAGGGACTGATCATTTAACACATGTATACCTCCTATGGCTTTTTATTCAATTTTTGAAGCCTTGGTAGTGATGCAGAATCATTTAGACCTGTAAAAATGAATACATTTTTAAGTGATTTTTTCGAAATTTCATGCAAAACTTTTCCATGGCCTTGATTGAGCTGTCAGTCAGTGATGCACTTCAGTACAATTCACAGTACTTACAATTAGTACTCTCGGAAAGAGTACGATGCCAGAAATGTTTTTCTAAAACGAACAAAAATTGGAATTGAAACTGCGACAAAACAACGGCAGTTGAATACCGAAGGAACAAAGGACTGATATTAAAATGACATGGCCCACTAAATAAATTTAAGGTTGGCATTGTTGTTCTGCGCATCTAAATCGCGCATAAAAAATAAGTCGCATACGGTGTATGTTTGATTTTCGGACCGAAACAGGAACTTAACAACTGTTCTTTTGTACCGTCATAACTTACTGAAAGATTTGAAACGCCACATTTCGTCCTAAAATTCTTGTAAATAAAGACAATAGTTACTAATATGGATGGGATTATCACGATTTAGGCTGCCCATGGGATAGCGATATGGGATAACCTCGCCTACGGGTCCAGCATTTTCCATGCGCCAGTCCATATCGCTATCCCTTGGACAGTCTATATCCTGTGGCAATTCTTCCTATATAAGTAACTACATGTATTATATAAATGTTTAACACAGCTACTGTTGAAATTTGTGACATTTATTTAAAATTTAGTACAAATAGTCCTTCCACTAGCTTTTGCTTGTGCCAGCAGTAAGTACGGCTATCCAAAATAAGCAATGAATGGATATGGAGTAACTGCACATGAGACATAGTCTCTACAAAAACATGGTAAAACAAAGCAATGGAACAACGAATGAACACATTCTTATCGTTGGTGACGTTTTAGCGTTTGTGTTTTTATTGCTGAGATCTTGGAGCAGTGTGGCCTGTGATTGGAATTTTCAGTCATTGTGGACATATCCTGTTCTCATTTTTCAATTTTAAAATTATTAGTGAAATTCGTATATAACTAGATGAGTGTGATCGCATAGTATTCCACGACAGAGTAAATTTGAGTCAAATAGACAACAGACATCTGTACTTGCTTACCTGTACAAATGTTTTCATTTGATTTTTAACATCATCTGGAGATCCTTTGAGTTGTTTATGGAGTTTATGTACACTTTGGGAGATCTGTTTTAATTCTGTTGCTATATTGTCTTTTGATGTCCTAAAATGTTATTTCAAATGAATTTTAGTAAGCTTAAATACATAACGGAATGTTCCCATTTTTGTACTAATATTTGAAACAGTAATCTTCTCAAGTACAATTAAATTTTTGCGAACGTTCATTGTTGTTCCACATGCAAAACAAATGGAAGATAATATAAGTTCCAATTGAGTTATCAGCTGTATTAGTGGTCATACAATTTAATAGAAGAATTCATGGACCATTAACTTATTTCATTTGCAAGTCCCCAATAAAAATATCCATTTTCCTCTAGTAATAACTATAGCAAATCCTGCAAACCCAAGCCTTTGGTTTTTTAAGCAACCAAACAAAGTCGTTGTCACTTTGGTGTAGTTTGTCATACATGCGTTAAGCATGCGTTAAGCGTTTAACAGCACAATACTTTCTATCGTCCACTTATTTGCTTTTTATTTAGAGACTACTTATTACATTAACACTATGATGAACAGTGCACTCCACTTTTAAAGCAGATTCCGATTGACTATTACTAGTATACTGACACATACCGAATTTGACTTCAACACCGATTTTTCTTTTTGACTTGTGCTACACGTGCAAGGTGTCCAAGTACATAACAATACTCATATTTTGTGGAGATTAACACTGCTTGTTATTTTTTCATTGGGAGTGGTGGTGTCATGTGTGCCACAAATGGAACACATGCTTACTCACCTCAGTAAACGACTAAGGTCATGTTTCATTTTTTTGTTCGATTTCTTTGTTTGTAAGGGGCGTCGAAATGCTTTGATTCACACTAAAATTTGTGTGACATTCGTTTTCAGTTTGTTAATTTCTTTGTTGTGTCTGTTGTCTCCGTTTTAACACTTAAGTGCTCTGTGACAGGTACCATGCGTGGAGCAGACCATGCTTACCATTCCGAAGCACATGCGTTACCTCCCTATTGTAGGGCTTCATACCGCTACTGGCTTAGTTTTGTGGCGTTCTTGTGTGTTTTGTTTGTTTGCAGTGTAAGGTTGTCTTTGATTATGATTGATATGAATTGCCTTTTGTTTATTTTTTTTATTTCAGATTTTACAGTTTCTTACCTTTTCCTTGGATATTGCTTGCCGATGTTTTGAGCATCATATAATTTTTATCTTAAGTTTGGTTTTTGATATTTTGATATTCCAACTTCACCATGATTCTTTCATTAATATCACCAAAGAACGAATAGGTCACAAAGCATTAAGTAAAGCAATTTTGAAAACAAAATAACCATAAACCAAGTTTCCTAAACAAACAAATTTTAGAGTAATAACTTGATTGGATAGGTAATAATACACCATTTGGACTTACTTTGAAGCTCTGATGAGATCGGGTAACATTTGGTCAGCAAATTGTAAAGCGTCTTTATTCTCTTTTTCTGCTTGTGCTACCATAAAATGAAGAAGTGTCACTCTAGGCTTATTTGCACGAGTGTCCATTAATTTATTCAAGGAATTGATTTTAAATCCAACTGCATTGCCTGCATAACCACCCTGAAGAAAACAAAAGAATCCTGGAGAATATCGTTACCTACACTTAACTTGATCTATGTAGAATCATATAGCAGAGGAATTTTACTTTATTTAAAACAGGTTGACTTATCAAGTGCTTTTTTGGAGTATATATATATATATATATATATATATATATATATATATATATATATATATATATATATATATATACTGTTGAAATGAATATTTGTAGAGAAAACGTCTCATGCTCATTTACTCCAGTTCCTTGCATTGTTTATATAAATCAGATCAAATTTTCTGCTATGCGGTTTTATTCCAAGTGAGCAATATTCAATTATTTAAAGAACAGGTACATGCATAATATGTATTGATATTATACTTAACAAACAAACTTTGCTGTATTATAAAAGTTCTAGTATAAGAAGTAACAAGTCACAAGAAGACTTGTCACATGGTTTTGCTTGTGAGTCTATATATTTTATTATAATAAAACGCTAAAACTGCTTGGAGCTTTCGGCGGCGCTATGGCCTTCATCAGCATGTTTACTTTGTACAAGACGTAACAATGGGTAAATCAAACAATATGCATAGTGACGTCACTATGCATATTGTTTGATTTACCCATTGTTACGTCTTGTACAAAGTAAACATGCTGATGAAGGCCAGTAGCGCGGCCGAAAGCTCCAAGCAGTTTTAGCGTTTTATTATAATTAATCCACGCCAAAGATTAATAAACGAGGGCATTTGCTTTGGCATAAGGTTGGTTGGATCAAAGTATACGAATAATAAGTAGTATTCATTGAATTTGGAAATGAAGCATATATATTCTATGGATTTTATGGTACAACACTTACAGCATTGAGAAAATTTCCGGTGTGTAATACGAATCGTAAAAACACTTTGAATGATTCGTTATCTAACAGATGTTCACATGCCATGATGTAAATGTCCAGACTTGGTCGTAGTGAATCGCATGTCAGCCGGAATTCGTCCTTCAGCACCAATCCATCAATCCTGATCTTGTATGCAGGTAATCCAGTAAGAGCAAGGTAAAAATGTTCTGCATTGCCAAGCTTTTGTTTGTCGCCATCATAATCCTTTATAGTCGAAATCTACAATTTTTTTATTTTTAGGATTAGGAACATTTGAAATGTCATCTTAGCTCTAAAACACAAAATTTTGAAAGGTCTTAAACAATATATAGAGGAAAATAAGATAAGACTTCAAAAAACTAGAACTTCAAATTTAGCAAAATAAGCAAAATGCGAAGCCCTGAATAATATTCAGAAACTCATACCGTGCAACAAATTTTGAGTTTAACTAGAGAAAGAAATGAGTGAACATAGGGTCTGTAGGTTTCGTACAATTTTGAAACATTCAGAGTACATAAATGGTACCCGAAAGTTGATTTTTCAACAAAAATATATCACGTTTCAAACAAACAATTGAACGTCATAATCCCAAGACCTCGCGTTTTGGCGAAAGAAAACCGTTTTCAAATTAGATTTCTATCGTGAATCCTGTGGAAATTACTTGTGTAAAGACTATACACAATCAACAGGTACACATCAACATTCAATAGACGAAGATATTATGAAACAAAAGCCATGAGATAACAAATCACTGAGTCAAGGGGGTTGAAATATGTGCATATCGACTGTACAAATATATTAGTATTCTATTTTCATCGCATCATTTAGACAAAGAAGGCAATGTCTAACACATAGAAACAAAGAAAATGAACCTAGAAAAATGATAAAATATTGAACAAACAGCTCTCATACATTATTTTGAACAAAAACTAACTATGTTTTTTTTAGTCCTATAGACAATTTGATTTGCCAGGCTTGGGAATTTAAGGTTAAAAAAATACTGCCGGAATATATGGCTCATTCATGAAGACTGAAAGACATAACTCATTGCAAAAAAATTATGTATAAATAGAAAATTTTCATTGTAAATTACAAATCAAGTATTAAAAATTATTATATTTTACAATATATAAATTCTGGTAAAATTGATAGATATCGTGAACATTTCAATTTATAACTACCGAAACAATTTGAGAGAAGAGTTGAAAAAATGACAACAATAATTTATTCTGAAAATCATAATTTTCAGAAACAAAAACAAAAATAATCTGAAGTCTGAAATAAGTCCAATTAAAGCATATCACTGCGAGGAGACCAAAACCATAGTCCATCAATATGGCAAAACAACTACGGAAATAACGCAACAAACAAGAGCTTAGTTCACAGTGATTCCGCGCACTTGTGGCTACTTGTTGGGCATATGGATACTTAGGAATTGTAAGCACGTAAATACTGGAAAAGAAAAGAAGCATCTCAGGAAAGACAGTAGAGAACTGTTAGTTTGAAATATACAAGGCATTTGTAACGTAAATTTCTCTCACACAAGAATGACACATCAACAACTACAAAAAATAAAACAAGAGGGAATCAGACATTTCCAAGACAACCATTATTCCAAACTGTGTTGTAAATCTGAAAATGTTGTTTTGAGCTTATGCTTTTTTTTCATTATTCCAAAATATCAAAATACCGAAGTTTTACTGCCAATTTTCTTTCTGCATATGCGCATTTCGACAACTTATGTCTCATCAGTGCAGATCAAACCAAAACATTTGGAAGTCCATCAACCAAAACGTGTAAAATCTGATGGAGAACAAATAACCAAATGGGTCTAAATAGGAAAGCCAAAATTCAGCTAAGGACAGAGCTATGCATAAGGGAGATTCTCCTTAGTTTTAAACAAAATTTGGTAAAATTTATATATTGCAAATTTAAATAATATCGGTTTTCGGGTCAGCACCGAAGTACTGACTACTGGGTTGGTGAATA
>MJUU01063966.1:28669-68378 GCA_002080025.1 Modiolus philippinarum
AAGTGATTAAAAACGTGGTGCGAAACTGAACCTCTCTGAATTTTACTGAATGCTCATAAAAATATATATATTAAAAATATGGACAAAAATTAATGGGTTCATGGGCAAAACTTCATAATGCTTCTAAAAGGATTACCAGAGGTGTCAAAAAATCTGACAGAAAAACCAAAACATGGGGAGCGAACGCCCTTAAGTCAACTTTTCCTATAGTTTTTAATGCGGGATAATTGAAACTTCACAGAATCTGCCCACATAAACTAAAAATGTATGTTTTACTCTATTAAATTGTTTCAGGAATATTTTTACTATGTTTTAGACTTTGGAATTTTTCTACATCATTTATATTTTTTTTTTGTTTCATTTTTGAAAAGGGACTACCTATTTGTGAAATCTAATCCTTCTACATGTTTTAACACACTCCCTAATAACATCACAGAATGCAGAGAAGATTTGCATGTTCTTTTACATAACAGTAATTGATCTATATGGTCAATATATAACCCGCAGAATGTTACATAGCCGCATGTGTTTGTCACAAAAACGTGTTTCTAATAATGAAACTAAGACCGAGCTACAACTTACATGCAATGGTATGAGCTGGTACTTTAGTCCAATTGAAGGTTTTCATTTTGTGTTTTGGTGTCGGTGTCCATATTCCTTTTGGAGATGGTAACGTGCTAGCGAAAGATAATGGTGATGGAACTGCTCTACACTTTCCGTCCACTGATACTCCTGATACAGGAGGAGGAGGTGGTGCCCCAGGTACTCCAGGGGGAGGAGGAGGCGCTGGAGGTACTCCTGGGATTCCTGGTGGAGGTGGTGGTGGAGGCGGAACTCCAGGCATTCCTGATGGAGGTGGAGGTGGTGGAGGAGGAGGTATGCCAGGTATTCCAGGTGGAGGTGGGGGTGGTGGTGGGGGAGGAATTCCAGGCATTCCAGGCGGAGGTGGAGGTGGTGGAGGGGGTGGAATTCCAGGCATTCCAGGTGGAGGTGGGGGTGGTGGCGGAGGAGGAACACCTGGCATTCCAGGTACGGGAGGTGGTGGTGCTGCTTGTGGTATCCCTTGCACAACAGCTGGAAGTGGCGGATTCGGAGACGGGGTCGCAGTCACTCCAGAAAGAGGTGGTGGAGGTGGAGGTGGAGGCGGAATTGGAATCGTTGTAGACTTAGGTGATGCTGGTTGAGTATTTGCTGAAACAATGCTGCCATTTATAGTGTTATTCAATGTGTTACTTTCATCTGTACGTCCATTCTGGTTCAAATCTGTTTTTTCATTTACATATTTTGATTTATTAGCTAGTTCAGTACTTGACCCGTTCTCTGAAGCTGACGATGAGATGGATGAATGTGAATCACTACTAGAACTACTGTCATTTGAATCCACACTGTCTTTCCTTTTTGTTTTGACATGACCGTTTATTTGTGTTTTTGTGTGTTGAGAGTTCACATCACCATTCACTAATTTGTTCTGTTGTACAGGTTCATTTTCTCCCGTAGATGGAGACACCATCATATTAGTATTTGGTTTGTCCATTTGTGATTCTACCACAACAGTTTGTACATATTTAGAACAAGTCACTGAATTAGTAGATTGCTGTCTATCAAACGGGTTGACAACTAAAGATTTAATATCACATCCAATATGAGATTTGTCCACTAAAACTGCTTTTCTTACAGAAGCTTCTATTAAACTCCATTGGACATCGCTAAAATGAACAGAAATACAAATAAGAATAAACATCTTTCTTTCAGTAGATCAATAGTTAATTTGCGAACTGACAAACATCGACTATGACAAAACCTGACTTATCTTTGATAATGTAGCAGGTGCCAAGCGTGGAGCAGATCAAGCTTACCTGACGATACTCCCTGTTATCGATGGGAGTTCAAATTGTCAGTAAAAAATCACACTGTTATATTTCAGTTGTGTTTTCGTCGATGCAGGTTGCAATAAAATTTTGTCCTTGTAAATGTCTAGATACTAAAGGAGTTGGAGAAGTAAAACGTACCCTTGGTCTAAGGGTTAGAAAAAAATGGCAACAACCAATAAGCTACCGAAGTAATCTTTTAATCATGGTATTTAAGCTTGCTTTGTTACGGGTGTCACGCGTTGTTCAGATTATGCTTAACTTTCCGGATCACATGATGATTCTTCCAGTTTTGTAGAGGGCTTTAATCTTATGGCGATCTTGTCATTTTTGTATATTTGTTTTGTCTTTGTCATGTTGTCGCAATATGTGTCTTTTTTCTTAGAATGTCTCTCGTTTTACTCATGTATTCGTTTGCAGATATATTCTACGTTTAATCGATGAAATTCGTGCATCTTAAGATTGTGAATTTGCTTAAGGATCTGTATCTATATCTTATCAACTCGTGCTGATTCAACATCTTAATATTGTCCAGGACAAATTAAGACATTGATATAAAGCATTCACCAAACATTTATCACATCGGAGATCTAGATTCAAAGTATACGAGTAATGCTGCTCTGTTGGCGCCCCATACTTTTTCCTTTGATGTTATGATACAAATTACACGGTGTTTGAGACTCCAAAGTAAGTTTCTTGAATTAATTCAACGTTCGAGAAACTGGGGGATTGTGGGTTAAGGGATTGTGTTGCAATTTTCAACTAACGGCATAACGTTATTTAAGCTATAGGCCAATTAAAACAGTTTGCAGCAAGCTCTACCAGCAAAACATTGGATTAAGAATACCAACCTGACAGGGTTATCTGGATCTATCTGTATTAAGGAATGAAGCACACCCAGAAAAGTATCAGCGTGTGGAGTATTATACACCTGTAATCAAAAGTCATTTTTAAGCGAATACATAGAACAGAAGATGAAGATTTGTGAAGATTTCAAAAGTAATTGATAGCAGTCTGTGCACTTTTTCTTGGT
This sequence comes from Modiolus philippinarum, assembly GCA_002080025.1. Taxonomy (NCBI): domain Eukaryota; kingdom Metazoa; phylum Mollusca; class Bivalvia; order Mytilida; family Modiolidae; genus Modiolus; species Modiolus philippinarum. The sequence continues at coordinate 31,571 of MJUU01063966.1, forward strand.
GTAATTCACAAAAAAACGAAACAGATGTTGTGTTGCAAGAAAGCAACCAATGAAATATATTGTAATGTCAAAAAAGCGTTAATCAAAGTTAAATCCTACAGTTTTCTCTAGTATATTATATATATATATATATATATATATATATATAAAATGTCTATAAATTCAGTCAACGTGGAAACTTGTTCATCTCCCCGGATTTGCGAATATTTACGCTAATGCAGGGCCTAAAAAATCAAATATAACGGTCTATCGTAGGAACCCAACGGGGTTAGAATTAGATAAATGAATATCGAGATTGCCTTCCCACCGAGGGATTTGGCTGCTCTTCGAATGCACAGATATTACAAAAAAATTACACTGCCCACAATTTGTCTGTAATATCTGTGCATTCGAAGAGCAGCCAAATCCCTCGATGGGAAGGCAATCTCGATATTCATTTATCTAATTCTAACCCCGTTGGGTTCCTACGATAGACCGTTATATATACATGTATATTTATATATTCTATTTGTTTATTTTTCCTATATATATAGAAAACTACCCCTTTACAACGGTGGCAAGCACTGGCGGGGTACCAATGCCTGCGTCTACATATTATAACAAGCAATATTTACAGATAAGAATAAAATTCACATTTCATAATTAAAGTCCATGTTATTCAATAAAACACTGTTCTCACGATAAAACACTGTCAAGCTACACAGTAAAATCATGTCTTAAACTGGTCTTAAAATGAAAAATCAAAGCATTATATTAAGACAATAAAAATATTCTACATCTGTTATATATTAGTACATAAAAATTCAGTGCGTCTTGTAATGCATTTATATAAAAATATTTTACACATTTTGTCCATCTCAATACCAAAACATTCATTAATTAAAAAACCTACATCACCAATTAAAAGATGTAGTTTAGTTAGAGTAGGTAACTCCGAAAAATAGATTAGAAGTGACGCATCATCAACGGTTCTTTGAATATCGTAAAATAACTGTGAGCGAATATCTGCGTAGGCAGGACATTCGATTAGAAAGTGGGCAGTCGTTTCGGGGTTATTGTCACAACACATGGGACAAATATCAATATCAAATATAGTAACATCTACAACAACTCCTTCAAAACGTTCGTCTGTAAATGAAATGATAAAAGTTCTTTATACATACAAACGTTTCATAAATATTTATATTTCAGCAAAGAAGGGTTCGTTTGAAATATAGTGTAATGTCAAGTTTGTATGGATCAAAAACTAAACAAATAATCTGATACACCATAAACAAAAGTGAAGATGAAGATCATAGAATTATCATGAATGTGATGGCTAAAATAACTTTTTTGTAACTTCTCAAGAACACTAATATCACATACTTGCAATTTCGTATATAAACTGTTTAAAGTAATAAAGCGTTGTCAGTTTGACAACGTGCACAACATTCCTTGAAGCATTATTTTTGATATGAATGATTATATCATTTTGTTTCGTTATCAGACAAATTATTGTCTGGAAGTCTAGAAATTGGCGTGTAATGGAAGGCAAGCAAAATTAAATTAAATAAACAGCTTGTGTTGTCATGATAGACTAAAAACTAATAGAAGATATCGATTGTTCAGAAGGCAAGGCGACCAAAGGGGCAAACTCAGTATTTTGCTTTGTGCTTTTTCAAGGACGAGTTGAGAAATGTTTTTTTTTTTTAAATACCACCATGAATTAAAGACGACCTAAGATTTGATGCAGCAAATACAGTCGAAAAGAAATCAATTTGCCTGATTGCATATTAAAAAATAGCCCCCTGAAGCTTCCACTACAAGATCTGTTGCTCCTTCTTAAACAGAATAGAAAACAAAAACAAAAAACATAGAAAGCAGCCACAGCCTGATAAGCTCACCTTTGCGCAGCATTGTCACATGTCAAACATGTCATTCAACAGAAATGGACTAAAATCATTCTTTTTAACAGATTCATTCATGCATAAAATGTAGGTCAAAGACAGTCATCCCAAAATGCATCACAAAAACCAATATGGTTGATGTGGGACATGTCAGTTAGCAGAAATAGACCTTAACCATTTTAATTAACCAAGCTGCTCATGTGTAAAATGTAGGTCGCAGTCATTATCCGAATCATGCATTGTTGTTGTCACCCCAAAATGCATAATACATACCAATATGGTTTATGTGGATAATGTCAGTAAGCAGGAATGAACTTTAACTATTCTACCTAACCAAGTCGCTCATGTGTAAAATGTTGATCACAGACAGCATGCGAAGCATGCATTGCTGTTGTCATCCCAAAATGCATCATACATACCAATATGGCTGATCTGGGATATGTCAGTAACTGGGAATGGACTTTAACCATTCTACTTAACCAAGTCGCTCATGCGTAAAATGTAGGTCACAGACAGCATCCGAAGCATGCATTGTTGTTGTCATCCCAAAAGGCATCATACATACCAATATGGTTGATGTGGGACATGTCAGTAAGCGGGAATCGACTTTAACCATTCTACCTAACCAAGTGGCTCATGCGTAAAATGTAGGTCACGGACAGCATCCGAAGCATACATTGTTGTTGTCATCCCAAAATGCATCATACATACCAATATGGTTGATGTGGGACATGTCAGTAACCGGGAATGGACTTCAACCATTCTACCTAACAAAGTCACTCATGCGTAAAATGTAGGTCATCGACAGCATCCGAAGCATGCATTGTTGTTGTCTTCCCTAAATGCATCATACATACCAATATGGTGGATGTGGGACATGTCAGTAACCGGCAATGGAGTTAAACTATTCTTCTTAACCGGACGCAGACGCGGACGCTAGGGGTATCACATAAGCCCCCCTCACTATGTGAGGTGAGCTTATAAATACATGATACTTTATTTTCCTAATAAAACAAACGAAACCAATTATCTATCTAGAGAAAGACTTACTGAAAGAAAATATAAGAGTCCATGTAGACGATGGACGAACAAGGTTAGGGTATAACTGAATGTTGTAAACTGTATATATGATGCCCTATACTAGTATCCATTAACTAGAGTAAAAAAAGGTAACCAAGCAAAAGTTGTAGTTTTAAATACTGTTTGTAGTGACCAATCTATAGTTACTTTTTTAGTTATTACTTTACACACAGAAAGGTTAAGTTTTGAAGTTAAATATACAATTCATATTTAATGGGAGTAACAACTGCTGAGAAATCAATTACATTCAAGTGTCAGACTCCGTTATGTATACCCACGTAGATATAACAATAAAGTGTCAGACTCCGTTACGTATACCCACGTAGATATAACAATAAAGTGTCAGACTCCGTTATGTATACCCACGTAGATATAACAATAAAGTGTCAGACTCCGTTATGTATACCCACGTAGATATAACAATAAAGTGTCAGACTCCGTTATGAATACCCACGTAACAATAAAATGTCAGACTCCGTTATGTATACCCACGTAGATATAACAATAAAGTGTCAGACTCCGTTATATGTATCCACGTATATATAACAATAAAGTGTCAGACTCCGTTATGTATAACCATGTAGATATAACAATAAACCAACTATGGTGAGTGAAGATTTTACTGCTGATAACTTTACTTGCAGGAAAAAGTCACGAACTATAAAAATCCTAGGTGTTAACCTATAAGGACTATGTGGGAGATCTCCCTCATAACCGTTTTTTGTTGGTGGGAGATTTTGCGTGACGACCTTAGATTGGCATTTTTTGTAATTCTTCTTATGATAAAATGATAACTTCAAAAGAAAATTGAGTGATTAGCAAATACCATTATAAGATCAATTAATTATCTGCTTTGGGTGGCTTCTATTGTCATATTGAGTAAATTGTTATTGCTTCAAGTATATATAAAGCAGCAAAATAAACGTTTTTGTATGAAAATAAAGTTTTTTTTCTTCAAATATTGTATTATTTTGCACGTGTGGGAGATTGTTGGAGACTTTTTCACTTTGTGGGAGATTTTGGTCTCCCACGAGGGAGAACCTTCTCAAGTGGGAGATTTGAGGAGTTAGTGGGAGTCTCCCTCGCAATGTGGGAGGGTTAACAGGTATGAAAAGTGGGGTCAAGATTATAAGACAGGTGCCAGACTGGATCCACTAGATATAACAAACAGACATCTTTGTGTTACTGATACTGAGAAATTGAATGAAATCTAAAAAGTGAACGAAGTCACTGCGACATAATATCGCACCAAGATGGCATGGCAGGTTAACGGACTAGCATGTGTCCTGCTAGATGTAACACTAGATCAGGTTTGGTGAGTCCATAAGATATATAAGGAAAGAAACAAAAATAAGAAAATCACTGAATCATGGAACAACGGCAGTAGAATACCGAAGGCACAAGGGAAGCGAAGACCACAAAAATCGAAATCCAAAGACATGGCAAAAACGGCAACAGAGAAAAACAAAGACCAAACAAGGACGTGAGACAGCTAAAATGAACTGAAATAAAAGGACGACATTAAGAACTAAGGCACTCACAGTGTGAACTCCAATGAAAACCGGGAGTGACATCAATTGCTCCGGAAGGGTAAGCATGTCCTGTTCCGCTAGCGGCACCCGTCACACTATCAGTGAGTCAATCCAGGTTGAGTCAAAACTGGTTATATTAAATCCGTGAAGACGTGAAATCTAGCTGAAAATGTCCGTTTTCATTTGGGACACAGACACGTCATATCTGTCAATGATATCATGGTGACGGCCATAAAATTTCTGAAGGGATGAAAATAGCAAAGGCTGAACAAATTCCTGACTAAGTAACTTTTGGGACAGTGTTTTTGCTCTATTAAGAAAATCACTGTATAAACTACATGCGCGACAGTAACGAATCAACTGTGACATTGTAGATTTACATATAATGTGTCTGGCTTTCATATGGCCAAATAGACATACCAGTAAACCAAAAATGCAAATACAGAGACCATTTACGTTATAAAAACTCAAACACTGACTAAATGTGTTTAACAAATTTTACAAAATCACTTAGTGTGCTCCGATGTGTGGCCTATTGGTCAATTGACAAGAGACCGATGGCATGTGTCTACAATATTAAATATAGTCAGTCCAGATGATATGGTTTCTAAATATTTCGACTTGAAAGTGAAACTACAAAGCAATGAACACTTAAAAGCAGACATGATTATTATTATGCATGCTTTAAAAGCATAGTAGATTGTCAATTTGATCAGGAGAGCAAGATCGACGTCTGGCCTGATCAAAACTCATAATAACATATAATTGAGGTTCAATTCATAACAAGGAATTCCAATATTGCTTCGAAAAATGTTGGTTTTCAAAATTGTTTATTCTCATTTGTTGTATTTTTGATGGAGGACATACCTTTTGAAAAATTGCTAAAACATGTAACATATAATTGCAGTTCAATTCATAACAAGGAATTATAATATTGCTTTGAAAAATGTTGGTTTTCAAAATTGTTCATTCTCATTTGTTGTATTTTTGGTGGAGGACATACCTTTTGAAAAATTGCTGCAAATACTTTCTGATGATCTGTTATATCTACTCCATCCGGGGTCTGTTCAGCTAATTCCTCGTCATCTTCGTGTTTTTCGTCTTCAAAAACATCACATTGAATCTGAAGATCTTCGTCGTCTTCATCCCTGAGATTGTGGAAAATGTCTGTCAGATTTAAACCTTTTAAAAATAAGAATATATAAAATGTCATCTTCATCCCTGAGATTGTGGATAATGTCCGTCAGATTTAAACCTGTCAAGAAAAAATAAAAATGTCATCTTCATCCCTGAGATTGTGGAAAATGTCTGTCAGATTTAAAACTTTTAAAAATATATATATATAATGTCATCTTCCTCCCTGAGATTGTGAAAAATGTCCGTCAGATTTAAACCTGTCAAGAAATAAAAATGTCATCTTCATCCCTGAGATTGTGGAAAATGTCTGTCAGATTCAAACCTTTTAAAAAAATATTTAAAATGTCATCTTCCTCCCTGAGATTGTGAAAAATGTCCGTCAGATTTAAACCTGTCAAGAAAAAATAAAAATGTCATCTTCATCCCTGAGATTGTGGAAAATGTCTGTCAGATTTAAACCTTTTAAAAAAATATAAAATGTCATCTTCCTCCCTGAGATTGTGGAAAATGTCTGTCAGATTTAAACCTTTTAAAAAAAAATATATATGAAATGTCATCTTCATCCCTGAGATTGTGGAAAATTCTGTCAGATTTAAACCTTTTAAAAAAATTATATATAAAATGTCATCTTCATCCCTGAGATTGTGAAAAATGTCCGTCAGATTTAAACCTGTCAGGAAATAAAAATGTCATCTTCATCCCTGAGATTGTGGAAAATGTCTGTCAGATTTAAACCTTTTTAAAAAAAATATATAAAATGTCATCTTCCTCTCTGAGATTGTGGAAAATGTCTGTCAGATTTAAACCTTTTAAAAAAATATATAAAATGTCATCTTCATCCCTGAGATTGTGGAAAATGTCTGTCAGATTTAAACCTTTTTAAAAAATATATATTAAATGTCATCTTCATCCCTGAGATTGTGGAAAATGTCCGTCAGATTTAAACCTGTCAAGAAATAAAAATGTCATCTTCATCCCTGAGATATTGTGGAAAATTTTAGTCAGATTTAAACCTTTTGAGTAGTAATATATTGAAATGGAATTAAAGCAAAAATATGGGAAATAAGGTCTTTATTTCTAGAGGTTACTGTGAATCAATTGTTTGATAACTGTGTAATGATATAACTTATATACTTAATGTCCATGGGGTGTATACATTTACTCTTAGAATCTTTTTAGTGAATATCAAAGGAAATCTATCAATTGTATATGGGTTATTTAGCACATTTTCTGTGCAAACTTGCAATCCTTGAACTGAAGACCCAATTCTGAGTTTTATTGTCTCTTTAGACAATGTATTGATTTGGAATGAAATAAGAATGGTTAATGTTGGAGTACCACATTCCGTCAGAACATTACAAGATTTGTGTCTCATCAATAATTCTCCACAAACCACTGATCACGGTTTAATACCAACATCTGCATTCTGTTTTAAGACTTCTGTCAACAAAGTGAATTGATTGCTATGTTTTGCAAAGTTGAAACTGATTCAGAAAACGATGCATTTGAAATTAATCTTTTTTTTTCACTTTATCACAAAAATACCATTAACATGTAGAATATCTAATCTTTAAGACAGCAAAAGTGTTACGAACAAAAATGAACCTTAAAAACATGGGTTCTCATGTTTATGTTCACAACATTATTAGGAATACATTCAAATAAAATAACAAAACTTGAGAAACTTGAAATATAATAAATTTCGCTGTGACGTCCATTTTAAAGTTGTTTTAATTGATAGTTAATTCGTTATGTTCTTCAGTTACTACAAAAATGTGTATATATGCTCAAATGGCATCAGTCTAAATGTAAGAAGAGGTTCAGGTGTTAAGTCCGATCTACAGTGTTTCAGTCAGGCCAAAACTCTTAAGTAAAACAGAGATGTCCAACCTTAACAATGAAACATTGTTACAATCTGTCAAATACTCGTTACGATCTTTGCGAGAAACACTGGTTTACCATTGCCCTGGTATATTTACTTGAGTACGCCGCTGTATGTGCTAGCAGTAGACTGGATTCAAAATTATCAATATCAAGGAAAAGTGGCAGCAATGTGCTTCAGTTCTCTCTTTCATGGCGTGTTTGCTCCTAATTAAGGTAGCTAAAACACTGGTTACCCTTTGTGCAAGCAAAACAAAATCTTTGTAATGGTAGTTGAATTTATTTACTGTCTGTGCCTTCATTACATTAATGTTTAATTGTACCTTCTTAGAAACATAGCAATTTACAGGGACCACATTTTGACTATGCTGTGTAGACAATTCTTACCTAAGAATTCGTTTCGTACTGTAATTCTCTCCTCTAGACCCTCTGTTGCTACCAGTATACAATTAATAAATGCTATAAGCGTGGTTTTGTATGGAATCAGCTCTGCAGTCTTCAGTTCATTTATAATCAAACTAAATCTATATCGCTGTCTTTTTAGAGTCTACAAAAGAATTGTAATAAGATTCGACATTAAGACCGATTTGCATATATCAAATTTCAGACATAATTGAAAAGGAAAATAAAAAAAAATATAGGTTCTTCGTGATTGGACATAATTATTCTTTTAGAGCTTATTTCTCCAATTATTAAGTGACAATTGATAAGTTACAAGGAAATAACATTCAGATATGATTCATCTTTACAAATCACAGCTATTCGTTACCTTAGCAATCTTGATTTGGTTCACCTGAACGAAGTTGTTTTGTTATGAAGTAGTATGCCGTGCTTGGTTATGCAAGACTCAAACTTTAGGACATATCTATTTGATGTTGCTGACAAAGTGGAAAGCATGAACAGAGTGGAGCATAGGAAAAAACATTTACCTTCAATTTATAGCTGTTGATTTCTATAAGGGGAAGTAATGTAATAATACTCCATATCCTTTCATTAAAAAACCTGACCGCGAACCATTGTAGTCAAACTGTGTGGAGAAACGCAACACTCCATGCAGCATATTTTAAGGAGAGCACACTCGTAGGGGTTGTATAGAAGACTACATTTCCTGTTCAAACTCATTTTTTTTCCAGTAGCAATCAAAACTCGTTGCCGGTTATCGCTTCCACATTTACTTCTTAATTATATATATATTTTTTTTTTTAATTGATTAACTCATTCTCGTCCTGATATAGCTGAAGTATTGCTCACTGGACATTAAACTCTAACTAATCAATCAATCAATCCGGTGGCGGATTCAGGGGGGGGGCGGATGGGCCCGGGCCCCCTCTTAGGCCGGAAAATATTTAAAATTCCTAGGGGTTTTTAAAAATAATGGGTTCCGGGCCCCCCCTTTTGAAAAAAATATTGGTCGGGCCCCCCTTAGCAGAAAGTCTGGATCCGCCACTGCAATCAATCAATCAATAATCAGGAGACTATTCGTTTATTTCTTATTAAAAAGATTTATTCTGCACATTTATAAAGAATAGTTTTGCATTAGCTGATTGGAGATTGATTTACATACCGTTCAATGGCTGTCACATTACAAAGCATATATTACTTACTCTAAAGCTGTCTAAGGCATCTAAAGTCAGTTGATAACCTTCCTTTGAGTAAACACACAACGCCGATAAAAGTTCAAATACTTGCTTTTTTACCATGACATTGTTTGTATCTAGAGCTGAAAAAGAAAAAAAATGTATGAAAAATCTTGTTCTTCAACCATTTAATATTAGATGTAGAAAATAACGTTATGTTTGAATCCGATACAAGTAGCTTTAGCTCAATTCAGATTTAAACTAGTCCATGTACACTTATATTTCTTAAATTTATCTGACTTTTAATATAGAGAAGGTAACTTCTTTTGCACAATTGATTGTTTTACATTTTTATATTATTTTTGAATTTTGAGCTTCCATTATAGATAATGTTATTTCAAATTGTATTTGTGTTAAAGCTACATGTATCAGGTTACAAACAAGCAAATTTAATTCCTGTTGCTTTCAAAATTTCCGAAACTACTAATGAGCAAAAAAAATGCCAATGCTGATACCACGCAGCTATACTTTTTGATTCTTTTCATACTGTGTTTTACAGTTAGATCATACTGGGCATTCGGGTTCATAATTTGTACACAAAAGCTGTAATTTGTACGAGAATACAAAATACTTAAAATAGAAACCCTATAATTTCATGTCTTGATTGGGGGGGGGGGGGCTTTTGAAGTTTTTGTGAATTTTCGGTGTAACATAATGAGACTTAGAGAACCGTTACATGGCATGGAGCCCTTTCGAATAAATTTTGTATTGTTTAGAATCTTCAGCAGCCAATCAAATCACTTTAAAAGTAAATGTAAACCAATCATATCACTTTAATGTTTGCAGTGACTTATCATTTTTTTTAATGTTTAAAGTAACCAATCAAATCACTTTATTGTCGGCAGAAACCAATCAAATCACCTTTGATGTCTAGGATGACTAATTAAAACGATTCGATCACTAGAAATAATAATAAATGTTTACAGCAACAAATCAAATCAAATCCCTTTTAATGTCTAGAGTAACCAACCAGATTACTTTTTATGTCTGCAGTCACCAATCAAAACTGAGTGTTTAACATGCCAACAAATACTGCAGAAGGTATTTGAAAATAGTAAAGACTCAAAAAAGACAATATTTTATTTGAGTCTCACTTCCTATTAAAACATCATAATTAAACAGACATAAACATGTCATAGAAAAAGAGCTAAAAGTGTTAAGAAAGAATATAAAGTATTTTAATCATCATTAAAATTTATCATACACTTCCTTTTTGGAAAAAGCTGGCTGTATAAAAGTACACATTAAGAAAAAACATTTGTGTTTGCGATTAAAGTTAAGTTGGACATAGTAAAGTAGATTGAATATGTTCGTCTGTGGTTCGTCTCAGTGTGAAAGAAGAAATACAATGCAAGTCAAGCAACAAGACCACACAGATAATGCAGCAAGAAAATGTAGGTAATGTAACAACCTAAATGAATTAAACAATATATTTCGAGATTTTTTCCCATAACATATTACGGAGAATGTTTGTCGTATATGAAACGTAGAATTGTGAAACATCAACGCATTGAACAAGTACTAACACAAACTTTGGATGAACTTGTTAAAGCGCGAAATTTGAAGTCGAAATCAAGTGTGAAATGTAACGGTCTCGCCACATCTAAGATTTACTTACATTAGACTAGATGTACTATTTAGCAGTGTTAATCTTAACTATCGGCCTGACTTGTACATGGCCTCGTTTTAGACACGATGTTACATGCTGGTCACACTGCTTACGGATATTAATATTGTTCCTCAGATTGTACGAATTTGAGAATAGAGCATATAAAATACCCAAGTTGCATGATAAACAGTAAATTTCGTTATGATGTACACGTGTAACCTCTCATCATCAGAATATGGAAAGTCATACTCCAAAATATCAGAATAGCAGAATACAACACCTCCTTGTACTTTTAAAATGTGTCAGCTGAAGAGAAATTCTGAATTATATTTAATTAGACTTTTATTACTTTTCTACCAATATTAACAACGTGTAGATTTCCGTTTATTAGTTCTAGTTAATTCCGTAACTGAAATTAATGAACACTTCTATTCCTTGTCTAAAGTTGATCTCGTTTTGACCAATTGACGTCATAAGGCGACCGTAAATGGATTTAATGAGTCGCGAATTAATACCAGGAAACTTTTGTTATTACTGATTCTATAAGAATGAAGCTAAAAGATAGGAGTGAAAATTAAAGAAGTTTTGGGTGACTACATAATAAAAATCTGTGATGCCATATTTAGATACCAATATAAACATTACTACAAGTAATGTCTCACAGCTGAAGTGGAATTAACAGAATGTGAACTGCCAAAATAGTATCCAGACGTTTGTTGGACAAAAAAGAATGTCAAACCTAAAAAGGCTTAATATTAGAGTTGACCTTGTCACCATTTTTACAGTGAATGATTTATTCAGACCTTGCCTGAAATGTGATTCTGCAAAATTGTAAAATAATCTATCTAAAACTTCATATTCAAGACCGTTGACATTGCAGATTTCATAGATGCACGATTCTGTATATTATCTGTACCAAAGAAGTAACTGAAAACCGAAACGTCAGTCTATAAAAGAATAATTCAAGGACAATGGCAACAGGAAACACCGGGAATCATGAGTGCAGTACAGAAAAGAAAAATGAAGACATAATACAGATGACCAACACGGACCCAATAAAATGCTATGGTTAAGATAAGGCAAACATCTCCTGCTTCTTATAAGACTACCGTCGTGTTGAAGACGTCAATCCCGGTAGTAAAATCAAGTCCGGTAGAAAAACAAACTATACTCCTTGATAATTAATGAGAGGTTATGGAGTAAATGCACATGAGACAAATATCTTCAAATAAATGATTATACCAAGCAATGGAACTTGGCTCGTTTAAGTACCAGACCTACATCGATAAACTTGCTAAGCAGAATCTTTCAATTAACAATCAAAACTAAAATAGTTAAAGTTAAAGTTAAAGTTATGTGATACATGAACGATTGATGAATTTTCTCAAGGAATGTCAATCTAAAAATAATCCTCATAAAATTCTAGAAATTAATCTGGGGAATTCTCTAAAAATAAAGATTTTTATATAAATCAATACAAATGTGTTTTATATAGTCTCAACAGTATAATTAAATGTGGAAAAAAAGAAATTACATGTTAATGTTATATAGGGCATAATACACAGGCTTGCTTTACATAGAGTAGAAACTTGAAATGTTGAAAAGTCTCAATGTGTTGTTTACTTATTTGTGTTTTTCCTGTGTAATTCCATGGCAGATTATGGCATGTGATTTTAATTTTCAGCCATTGTAAATGTTTTCTGTTGTTACTTTTATTTCACACAACATACTACTTTCAACTTTGGCCTTTTTTCATATTTTTTAACTTCAAATTTTTATTCTGACCACCTGTTTATTGTGCCCACGTCTCATGATATAATTACGCGAATTGTTTTTGGCGCCCTGTGGTTGTTTGAATGTTGTGATCATCTTCTATTAGTCTTTTTTGTCGGGCAATGGATGAAAGCAATTGTAAGCACACTTTGCCAGTTAAGTTAATGTTTGTTGACGACCCCGCATCCATGGATTAACGGGTAAAAAAGACATGGATGTAGTGCTCGACATCTAGCATTGAATTCCGCTCAAACCAGTGCTAGGGGGCCGTCTTGAACATACTATGAGGTGTGAGTAATGCTCATAGTTGAAGGCCTCATGGTGACTTCAAGATTAAGAACAACAATAAAAGCGTTGTTTCATTGCTTAGTTTTACCATGTATTTGTAGAGATTAATAGACTTCCAAATGTTTTGGTTTGATCTGCACTGACATAAAGTGTCGAAATGCGCATATGCAGAAAATAAATTACATTGTTACAGTAAATTCGGTATTTTGTTATTTATTGCCACTGGGCCGATGCCTCTGCTGGTGGACTGTAAGTCCCCGAGGGTATTCACCAACTCAGTAGTCAGTACTTCGGTGCTGATCCGGAAAAAAAACGATTTTATTGAAACTTGCAATATCTGAATTTTACAAAATTTTGTTTAAAACTAAGGAGAATCTCCCTCATGAATGCAAAGCTCTGTCCTTAACTGAATTTTGGCTTTTACATTTAGATCCTTTTGTTTAATTTTCTTTTATCAGCTTTTACATGTTTTTCCATTAATAGACTTACAAATGTTTTGGTTTGATCTGCACTGATGAGACATAAGTTGTCGAAATGCGCATATGCAGAAAATAAATTAATAGCAAATTCGGTATTTTGTTATTTTGTTACATTTACTCCATACCCCTTTATTGTTAATAAAACAAATATAGAGTTATAGAAACAAACTAGGAGTCCCTTAAGTCAAGAAAGGTCTGTTAGAATACTACCTTAAACTTGGTGATTGATTGATTAATATTCAACGTGCATTGATCAATATTTCAGATATATTCAACAAGAAAAGAACACTTTAATCAATTTCAATTGTAGGAATATAGGATAGGCAATCTGGTGGAAAATTTGGACTGCAATCAGGAAAGGAAGATAACAGAGCGGGGAAAATCCTCACAACACAATCGGACTTAGGACATTCCACAGAAACCTTTAATTTCTGATAGGGTAAAACTCTCTCTCTCTCCACATGTTTAGGCGATGGAAGTCCAGTTAAGAAGGGAGCCAGAAATGAGCTGATATGATTTCTCTGTGTTAAATGGTTCCGTTAAGGAGATTTTGTGACCTACATGTTGCAAAAGGCTGTGTAAGTTTGGTTCTTAAAGGGCATCTGTAGTTTCAATCTATTTTTAAATGATGCACTTTTTGAAATTTCCAGTACTGAAATTGGTATATCTGAATTTAGAATACAATACCTGCTAGGGAAACTTTTCACTTTAGATCATGTGGAAGTATTTTAGGATAAAAGGATACTGAAGTGCAGGATATTTCAAGTGAATATGAAAAGATATCCTTAATACATTATTGAGCTAGGTTTTAGAACTCAAATGAACTATTTTAAATCAACAACAAAAAACCTTATTTGATATAAGCAGAAAGAATTTTGAAATGTTGGGATCAACAAAACCAAAGTAGTCCAACAATCTTACTTTCTTTGTTATTTATTATACCTACAAGATAGTTCCAAATCAACTTTCAAAAGAAATAAAAATCAAACCACAAGATGCACAAGCTCTACAAACATCAGAAAAAAAAGGATTGCAGCTTGAACTAAAATACTGCTTAAGCAGCAAATGCAAGTTAAACTGAACTGAAGATACGGCAACACGCTTAACAATGAATACCAAAACTACTTAATTTCAATTTCAAAAATGTTGGTTTGTGTACATGCTAGAGAATATTAATTTCTTTCTTGTAAATATTTACTAGAGATATGATATGCAGACATATATTAATTTGTTGAATCCCTACAAAAAAGATGCCTTTAATATCGCAAATTTTAGCAGGAACATTAACATAGCTAAAGATATAACATCAATAAGAGCGAAACGAATAACTTCTTAGAAATTGTCTTAATGAATGTTATAATGTATAAATGACCTATTATTTCGAATTGTTGACGGGTTTCGGTTATTTTCAGCTCATGATACCATGCATTTTAGAAATTTAATTGGTTTCGTCAGCATATGTTTCCTGTCAAAATGTAAGACAGCTCATATGGCGACTATGACGTAATTGGAAAGAGATGTCATAGACCTCAATCAATTACTCAAAAAAAAAATCGAGCTCTAAATCCACAATCTGACAAAGTCAGAGTAAACTTTATTGAAAGACGTAGAAACTGAAGTTGAAACGTCTTGATAAATATATAAGAAGTTCAAGGTTTCCAAAATCAATACGAAGACAACACAATAGTTACCATTCATTCTCAAAAATGATTTCTGTGTTATCAAGTAAAGTCTGAATATGAGCTTTAGCGTGTTGGAATTATTGAATAAAATTGATATTAAAGACTTCACAAAGTTGAAAGACAAATTGAAAACCAACAGAAGTACTTTAGATTTATGTTTCACCTTTGTTGCATTGTTTTTACAATTTTGCTTTCGTATTTGTTCGCAATGTATCAGAACGGCAAAACTGTCATCATAAATATATACTGGAAATGATTTCGTAAATGGCACTAAAATAATATACAAATAAATCGTCTTGTAACATTGACAGTAAAATTCTGACTGTAAAATAATCAGGAGTATTGAAAAACTGAGCAGTGGTCCGGAATCTGGGGAAAATCTACTTATATAAACAAATCTTAGCATGGAGCCTGGGAAAATCGATTTTAAGATACAAAAACGTTTGGCTGGAAAAAACCGACAATTTATAAAAATAAAGTATCTTTTGACTGAAAGACTAGGAAAATCCCAAAACATAACTGAGAATACATGAAAATACTTTGGAGCAAACCAACACTGAACAAAAAAATACACAAAAACATTTTAGTCGACGTCTCACCACATCATTATAGGAGTTAAATAAAATATCACGGCGCATCTGAATGAAGTAAAAGTCATGTACAACAAAGAAACAAAAACCACTGTGTATATTCAAGATTAGAATATTAAGCACAATTTCAGATCAAAAAGTATCGTAATCACAACCTGAGTGGCAAAAAAAATAGAGTCTGACGTATGTACGTTTACAATATTGATGGAGCACGGAATCGTAAACAAGGTTACATACGCATACAATCATTTGAACATGGACAAACTGCAAGTCACAAAATCTTTATTTAATACAACGCGTATAATAATGGCTGTATCGCTGGACTTTTCGTATTATTAAACAATGTTGAAGAATCTTTACATTGTAATCAGTCCGTAAATTTACAATATCTATTTTGTGTGACGATTAAAAAAAATGACAAGGAGACATTAAGATGCTGATCCGAAAGTAGCGATTTAATTGTAAGTCCTGAAGTCAAGGCAGGAGGAACACAACAATAAGACAAAGTCAATAAACACTTAAATATTGCCTTTTAAAAGCTTTTCATGTGTAAAATTGATCGTTTAAACGCCTGGAGTAAGCAATGAAGTAATAAATGAAATGAGGAATTACAGACACAGAAAATTACGTGCGATATTTGTAGCAAAATATCTATTAGCAAGAGCTATCATGTATATTGTATAAGCTTAATTTACCACAATGTTACTGAACGGAGAAGTCTTCATGAATATATATTGGGAGCTGTCCTAGCTGTTATGATTACATTCTTATTTAGAATTAAATTAAATGTTCCTCGTTCTGTTATATACTGGTATATAAAAATATACTGGTATACAAAAATATACTGGTATATAAAAAACTGCGATCACAGAGAAAGACAAGTGGGAAAAAGACTATAGAGTATAAGGTGAATGAATGGATATGGATAAACACAGATGAGTGTAAGAAAAAACTTTCTGTGAAAGTATAAGTGAGAATCGAACCGTCAATCCAAACGGAATAATCCAAGGACAATGGCAACATCGGAAACTAACAAAGAAACAGAGACGACACAACATGAGTATGCACAGAAAAGAAAAATGAAGACACATACACATACACACACACAAAGATGAACAACACGGACTCAATAAAAAAAAACAGAAAGTCTCAAGATAACAAGAATCTTGCATTTGTCGTCAAAAATTGAAACAAATAAGAATAAACTTGATGGACATTCAAAATTTATGAATATGTTAAAACTATCTAACATTGTATCCGATTGTGTCCTTTTGAGGTGGTTTAATGTTTTGGTTTGCTTGTAAGATGTTTACATATATCCTTTTGATAATGGATGTGACCTGGCTTCCAGTAGATTACAAAAAATCGATGTAAAAACTGTCGACACAATTTGAATCCCATACGGTTTAGATAATGATTATCTTCTCATATATAGAAAGAGTCTTGTAAACGTCAACGTAAACTGACATTTATCTACGACGAAACACAAAGTTATTTTTAATAATTATATCAAAACGTTCTACAGTTAGCCGTGAACACAACTTCGCGTAATTTCAGAAGAGGTAGAATAAACGACTAATATTGATATTTGAAAATAGTAGTAGACCAAATTTGTAATGTATTGAGTCATACAATTTTAAAAATCAGTGTAACTACCCTTATTAGGACTGAATCATATTTTGTTTTCTAAAAAAATCCAATTTTTCAAAGATTTTTTTTCATCCTATGATGTCACAATAGAAACTATTCTACCTCAACTTCACATAGTAGACATACATACAGTATATATTGTGACGTCATAGGAGGAAAAAAAATCTTTCAAAAATTGGAATTTTTTCAGAAAAAAAAATATGATTCAATGTTCCCATAAAGGTAGTTATACTGATTTTCAAATTGCATTACATTGTTTCTGGGAACAATTATGTTTTAAATTAAAGTATAACAGGATATCAGATGATATACCAATTGCTACATAGGAAAGTACAGGATTCAGAAGGAATGGACAAAACCCTACCACTTTTTCTCAATATCTCAATACAAAGGTCTGAGCCCTTAAATACTTTAAATTTTAATAGAACACGACATTGTTTACAAAAAGCTCTGAACCATAAACATTAAAAATTCTGTAAGAACCTAAATGTTTTTTTAATACACAGGTTTGTTCCAGCAGTTCGGAAGATAGATATTTTCTTAATGCAAACGTTTGGAACAACTTTTTCCGAATACAGATTTCTTCTAAATGCAAATGGAATGAGTATGAACGTCTACCAAATCCATATGACCACAGATATCTTCTAAATGCAAAGGCTTGGACCACTAATGTCTTTCAACTCTGAAGGACCTTCGATTTCTACTAAATACAAAGATCTGGTTAATGAACGTCTACCAATTCTATAGGATAATATTTCTCCTAATAGTTAAGGTGCCAACATTATTTTGTAAGACTACAGATATTAATTGAACACAAAGGTCTGGACTATGCTATCAGAATAGTGATGTCTTCTAAATGCAAAGGTTTGGCTCATCAACATCTATCACCAATTCTATAAGACTGGAGTCAATTCTTTACAATGGTCTTCACCATGGACGTCTAAATTCCCGACAGAACACTCTGAGATTTCTCATTACGATGTGAAAAAATGAACTGCATATCTGACCTCACCGCATTCTACTTGTGGAAAGATAAGTTCTTTCAACCAAAAGCTCTCTTTATTTGGTGCTGGAGTACCATTGATATTTTTAACGTTTGCAAATTTAACAATACTATTACACTTACCTTAAGATATTTCTGACCTTATATATCATTATATCTGATATCATGAATCGAGATAACAAAAACCTTGAAAACATTACATGATATCGAAAATTCTGCCATCACAAACCCCCACATCTTTAAATCTTGTACCACAAATCATGATACCACAATCCCTGACAGAAGCAACCATTGATTTTGTATTAATCACCATTATAAAAGAAAACTTTCAATCACACCGTCTTAAATTGGGTTCAAAATTTCAGATCGACAGAAGTTTCCACTTATTACTCCTAATCTAGAATCTTTCGTTATTGAAGGTAGTGCTACCGACCGTCTACGTCAAATCAATACAGAAAATTAAGCAACAAAGATCCAATCTGGCATCAATAACATTTAGTTAAGAGAGGTAAACAACCTTTCCATGGTTTTATTGTAGACTTCAGTGGACGTATTTCATCAACTGAAATCAGTTCCAAAAGGTTGCAAACTGAGTAACGGAGATAAAGTTAGAAGAATACATAGACAACCTTCCTGTGGTCCTAAATTACAGACTTCAATGATCGTCATTTACTCAAATAAGCCAAAAAGGAAAATCTAATAATACTTGATGGTAATATGAGATGTAAGAAATTAACAAGTAAAGATTACAAAGATTTTGTGCAAACTTTCCCATCATTTCTTTTAAAATGTCTTGTACCAAGTTAGGACCGTTGCGGTTTACTATTTTCAAGTGGTTTTGCACGTACTTTGTCTTTCCCCTTGTATTTCGGTTCCCGACAGTTCAGTCAGTAATTTATCCCCATTCATCATTAACAAAAATTGATCAATAAATCCAAGATATTGTAAATATATGATGTACGTCTTTAGTAACAAAATCAAAAGGGAAAAAATGTTTACAAAAGCAAAACTATAATAATATTCAGGACAATGCATTAAATCAAAATACCTGGACAACAGTAAATTGGAATTCTGCAGATGGCAATTTTCAACTATTTTTGTATTGTTATAAAGTCAAAAGGAAAAAAAATGTATACAATAAGCAAAACTATAATAATATTCAGGACAACGTATCAAATCAAAATACCTGGACAACAGTAAATTGGAATTCTGCAGATGGCAATTTTCAACTATTTTTGCATTTGAAGAGCAAACCATTGAAAAAAGGGAAAACCGAAATTCAGAAAACGTTTACGACCTGATACTGAGCATAAATTGTGACGAGCATGACAAGACCAGTAACATTTATCTGAGAGAGATAGTCTTTACTCTTAAACATTTATAAATTGAAATATTTTATAATAATGACGAAAAAAAAAAACGTTTATACTGTACATAAATTTACTTATCAAAACTGAAGGAAAATGGATTTAAACTGACTACTTAACCACGAAGTACATGGAGAAAAGCAGGAAAATGAAAACTCCGTGGACTACAATATGAAAATTTGAGTTCGACTGTATTGCTTTTCAAAAAAAAGATCAATTTCTTACAACATCGTGGAAAAAACACACAAAAAATTTTAATAATATTGTGCTAACTCTTTGTTGACTTAGTCCTTATAATCGTCATTAATAATGGGATCTAAAAACTGCATTTTTAGATAAGTTTTACAAGTGCTAATTTATTTTGTGTAGCATCGTCCCTTCCCCTTGTAGGACTACATGTTGGTAATTGGACATTCCGTTTTACCGGAAAGCGCAACTAAAATCTTTCTTTTACCCAAGTTGGCCAAGCAGGGAAGACACATCAAGAGACAGTCATAAAAAATGGAAAGATCACCCTCCAGCAATGAGTATAACACTCAGAACCGGAGTTAATCTTTGTGTTTAAGGGGGTTCCCTACTCCCATTGAAAATAAATAGGATTTCAAATTAACATGATTTTTTGTTAGAAAATTGACAAAGAAGTATTTTAAGTGAAAAAAAATTGATTGGTTGATGATTTCGCTTTCGAGATACAAGTGATTGAAAATTTGGCGGGAAACTGAACTTCTCTGATTTTGCATAGGATTAACATTAGCAAGGTTTGACCATGAATGAATGTGACAGAATAAATAGAATTTAATGAAATTTCGACAGTATGTTCATGAGGATGTATACAATGAAGTTATGGGAAAAAATAAGGGGGTCAATGAGCAAAAAATTATAATGCTTTTGAATTGATAAGACCCGAGGATTCCGAAAATCTGAATGAAATCCCAAAACATGAGGAGCGAACCTCCTTAAGACGCGATTATAGATTTGTACTTTTATTCACCCATTTACCATTTATTCGCAGTGGATGGTGGTGGATCGTCACGGGCCATCGACCATGCCGTGCATGTACGTGCATCATACATGCTTGTCGAGTTTATCCGACCATGAACTTCATCACATCTCAGCAGAGCATATGTACATAGGTTTACTGCGATATAACACAATAAAAATAATATACGTACAAAAAGATAATAATTATAATCATAAAAATTAAAAGATATGTTATCCTTCAGTCTTATTATACAGTACAATTGACATTTGACAATAATTTCGATGATACATTTGTGGGAAAAATTCTATTGTATATATTTGTCAATTAATCTGTTTTATTCCTTTGTTGATTATGCTATTTAGATTAATATAAATAATTTTTGGCAGTAATTTTAATTTCTCAAGAGTTCTATTTTAGGCATGCTGCGTCGATCTAAGAGACAGATGTCTACTCCCTACTGGTTGCAGGAAGCTGTAGCAATGGTGCCAAGTTTGCCAACGACTTCACCCGGTACAACCAACACCGTTTTCTTGTCTACTCAGAACGAACCACCCAATCTTCCTGTCGCAGCTGTACAAGGTTGAGGATTTATCAACACTGCAAGCAGACAGCTACCGGTTTTACTGCAAACCACCATGCCAGCTACTGTTACCAGTACTTGATTGCCTTCACTACCAGGCAGTGATGTGAATCTGCACAGTTGGCTCCGATGAGCAACCCTGACATCCAAGGTTACTGTTCTACATTGAATAGACCTGCACTTTGTTCCAAGGCTAGTGACGATCTCACCCTTAATGTTTCTCCCAGTATTAGGCAAAACATAATTGCAGGGGAATATATTGACTTGGCTAATTTGTTGGACAATTCTACGGTTTTACAGACAGAAAGTCAAAAATTGGTCTTTATGAACGGGGAAATTATAGTCGAGCAAAAGTCAAAAAATAAGATATACAACATAGAGAGTTGGACTGATGCATTTTTAATATTTAGTAGTATTTATGGAGCGGCTCATCCAAATTGTTACCCAGACCTTTTAAAATACATGAAAGTAATACGCCTTGGTGCCAAAAGAAGTCAAGGCTGGAAAAGTTATGATGAACAGTATCGCCTGAGAAAGGCACAGGACCCCTCATCATCTTGGGCCGAAATATATCAAGAACTCTGGCTTTTATATTTATACTCTGTCCCAGTAGGTCCCAGTTACCAGTATTCAAATAATAGCAACTATAAATGCTACAATTATAATTACCAAAGCAGCTGCACTAAACCTTTCTGTGCGTATGCACACAAATGTAATACATAAAGAAAACGAAAAACCAAAATAGTTTGAATTGCAGATTTATATGAATGCAAATGATTTCTCATTGTAATTTCTCTACATAACAACTTTCTGTAAGTTTCGAGATATACTTGTAAATACCTGAAAGATATAACCAACAAATTGATATATTAATAACTAAATCCAAAAGTTAGTGCAGATTCAAATGTTGCGGGTACACATTTCGAGAACTTTATCGCTTCAGATTGATCAAATCATTTGGAACACTAAAAGTAAAACATTATATAGCAAAGACAACAGGAAACACTTACAATAGCCGAAAATTACAATCACATGTCGGCTTAGGACAGAAGCAGATATATGCTTCTTATTTTCTTTAAGAATTTCCAAAAGTTTAAATATTGCCAATTTCCACACCATTTTACTTAACATGATGATGAAGGGTATTTTTGCAATATATGCAATATTATTAAATGTCTTTCCAGTAGAAATGCTATTGATATATTTTGTGCCATTTCAATGTCTTCCCATTTTTTTCTTCTTAACCCGATATAGCTGATCTGATACAAGTAAAACACTTAAAGGGTCGTTTTGAGATTAAATGTAGCTTGGTAAATAGTATTATTACCTGTATGGAAAGCAACTGAAATAATAGAGAAAATAGCATGAAACACAAGTCAAAACCAAGTGATTACTCTAACAAGAATATAAAACAGAGCATAAAAGACATCAAAGGCCTTCTGAGTTTTTTCATGGCTCACAAAAAGTTAAATGTTTAAACCCTACAAATTGTATAGTAATCATACATGCACTAATATAAAACTACTAAAATACCTGAAGCAAACTTAGGAGCATACACCGATCTGCTTAAATAGTTTAAACCTATGCTTGAATTCATAACTGTCCGGATACACATCACACATTCCAGTCGAAGAACGAGTGTTGAGAACTGGCCTGAGTATTTTCCTAGATTGTCTAGGCATTCGAATAAAAGTTCCAATCCATTCCGTTTAAGAAAATCGCCCATCAAACGTTTGTCGTCGCTTTTAAGCTTTTTTCGAAGTCTGTAAAAATTGATAACGGACGGATGTCGAAGCAGATAAACACAGGACTGTGCTAGGAATAAATCTGTAGCAATGGTAGCTAAATTTGTTTCCGAGTTAGATCTTTGACGCTGAGGGTGTGGTTCTGGTTCATCTATATCCGACTCTACATCTGATAAAGAAGTTTGATTCGTCACTCTATCGTTGTCACTATAAAAACACGATCGTTGTTTAGATAGCCGTTTCATCTTTCCTTGCGTCCAACAATTCTACAGAATATGTTTCACAAATTCATTCTCAATTTGAATCTCTCTCCTTTCAATCTTTTACAGAATTGCAGAGTGTACAATTGGAAAACAATTTTCTACAGTTTTTTGAATGTTCATAACATAACTTTATGAAACAGCTCATAAATTACTTAATGAAAAATATCCCTACTGTGTATTACATCGATGCAATAATGCCGTAGAAAAAACTAAAACTTAATATAAAACATGACTTCTCTATCTCAAACTATCCTAAATAATCAACTATCAATGTAGATCCACTCAGTCACATGCTTTCTCAGTTACATATATAAATTCTATAATTGAAATCTTGTCAAAAGACAACTAGAACTGATGCTCTCAAAAGTTTTGTTACAGTAAAATATATTTATTTCCCGCCATTGAAAATTCCGAGTGACTCCACTTTACAAGTAAATTACTGAAAAAAACATTTATATTTCGATTTTTAGTTCCTGTAGTCTTTTCAACTTTCCACTTTTAGGACGTAACTATTCACATCGTAATTATAATTAAAATAGCAACAATTACGTTATAATCTGAAAAATAGTTGTTTCCTCAGCAATGTTCTACTCTCAGTCGGGTTGTGCTGGTATTGAAGATAAACTCTCTGTCTATAGAACTAGATTATGAAACTGTATCGATTTTTTATAGTTCCCTCGTATTAATCCACGCGCGATAAAGAAGACTGTTCATAATGAAACAGAATAAATTAGCAAGTAATATTTACATCATCTGTTTTTTAATAAAACAAATTCTCCTCCGGCATAAATCATTACTCGCTGTATGCAAAATGTGTCATTTACAATTGAATGTATTTCAAAAAAAAATTACTGATGACAGAGAACTTAGCTAAATCTGACATCCAGGTACCTATATTTATATATAAAGTGCAAACATATACAAATATCAATATATTTTAAGTCTTTTTTGTCGGGTTGTCTGAAAAACCTCACAATCAGAAACAAAACAGTCTCCCAAGAATACATATATGCATTTGTCCTCTTAGAAAAAAAACTGCTTTCTGTCGTCTATGATAAAACCGATTGAACACAAAGGGATAATGTGTTTATTATTCAATAACCCTACCTTCAGTATATGACTGCTGATACAACACAGTAAATACTCAGTAAAACACTAGCTAAACTTAATTCTAAGTCTCAATAACGCGAGTGGTTTGATATTTCCGCTTGAACTTTGAACACGGGCTTTGTTCCTCAAGCGACATTGCATTTTGTGCTTTGAAATATATAGATATAGGGTAAGGATATGGAGTAAATACACATGAAACAAAGTCTCTACATATTCATGGTAAAGCCAAGCGATGGAACAACGCATTAATTGTTGTTCTTCATCTTGAAGTCATCATGAGGCTTTTAACAATGAGATTTGGTCATACCTCATAGTAAGTTAAAGACGGACCCCAGCACTGGTTTGAGAGGAATTCATTCCTAATTGTGGAACAACGCTACATCCATGTTCTTTTTTACCCATGGATACAGGATCGCACATAAACATAAATTAACTGGCTTTTTTCACAACCGCCGTCATCCGTTGAACGAAAAACAAACTTATTTTGGTTTTATGCATTTTAAACATTTTTTTGTAATTGTAGATTTCCTATATTTGGGTTCTAGCGCTGCTGATGAAGCATTAATTTTCGAAATGGCCTTACAGCTGTATCTGATTTGCTGTGTCCTATTTTAAAACCCTGACGGGAAATATATCTTATTTGTTTTATTTGATACCACATGACGGGGAAAATTTGATTTTCCGTATCCCAATAATTCCCTTTCAAGATATATCCACTGAAAGGAAAATTTGATTTTGTTACCCATTTGAGAAATCTGCTTAATTGATACCCCATGACAGGATAAATATGATTTGCCCTACCATAACCATAACCAAACCACCTTTCCTGGTCAAATGTTTTCTGTACCCCAGTAACAGGATAATACGATATGGTGTATTCCAATTAGATAAATTTGATCTGCTGAACCTCAACCAGCCTCTTTGGGAATAACTTTGTTTCTATACACTGTAATCATACCCTTTCAAGTGGAACCTGGTTTGCTTTACCAGATATGAAACTCCCTAACATGATAAATATATAATTTTTCTACCCCGTTTTATATTCCCAGTGAGGAAAACATTTAATTAACCTCAACTTAGTGTCCGTTTCAAGATAAATACTGCATTTGATACCCTAGACATGATAAATCTTATAATACGAGCTCCAATTATAAATGGCTTGCTCTTCCCAGTTTGAAGCCTCTCACAGATTAATTCTACTTAGCTTTACTCTATTTCAGTGAACACCATTTGAGACTCCCTTACAGGATATACCCATTTTCCTGGGTTGTTCTTTTTCAGACTGACGGTTCGGTCCTCAATTACTTTTGTACCTCATATCAAAATCTCTAAGAGGATAAATCAAACGTGCTGTATCAAATATGAGACTCCATAAAAGAAAAATCTTATTTTTCTTAAACCCCTTAGAGACCCAGTGAGAGAAAATCTGCCTTTTTATCCCAAAGCTTCCACGGTAGGATATATGATTTTTCTCCCCAAACCGGACTTCCACGACAGGATAAATATGGTATTTATACACAATATGAGTTCCGCTCTAACTTACTTTGAGACCCCTTGACAGGGTAAATCTAATTTGTTGTTCTTCATTTGAGACCATCTGACAAAATAAATCAAATGTATTGTTTACCATTACAGACATCCGGTCACGATAAGTGATTTCTTGTGCCCATTGCGAAACTCCATGACAGAAAAAATCTTATTTGATGTACAAGACAAGCATATTTTGCTCCTTTTGAAACAGTCTGACTTGATAAATCAGATTCGCATTACTTCATTAGTGATGGATACTAGTATTTGATTTGTATCCCTATTCTAGGCTGAGAGGATAACTATGATTTATTGTACCTGACTGATACCCGGCGCAATGACCGATAAATTTTAATATACCAATATTATGTGATGTATCAATGTTATTTAAAAGGTAATAAATGAAAAATATATAAATGACAAATACAATATCCTGAAACTGTTTTTGTTGACTAAACCTTTCTCAAATCATCATTTATCAACTTATATAATTATCACTTAATAGTACATTTAGCTTTCATTGTTTAACACAGTTAACTGAAAGGGACATTTTTTTTGGTACCGTGCATTGAAATTTTTACTTCTTTGATTTCATCACAACTGTACCTCTCATGAAATGTTCAATGTTTTATGAAATGGTAGTTACCAAGCGTATTCACAAACACAAGTTCTTTCGTGCTCTGCATAAAGAAGCTACTTCCCTGTTACTTTTGGTAAAAATGTTTCTCTATTTCAAGTTAATTTTCATTGGATTGAAATGTTCCCAAGACGTACGGATCGATGGTCTTAAACGTTAAACTGTGCTTTCCACGACAGTCTTGTTATAATCAATTTTACAAACATTCCCTAAAGACCCATCTTATGGAATGGTACCTAGGGGAACTAAATGTAATTACAACTGTTTATTCCAGCATAACTCTTCAATCACATTCTGACGAAGAATTTTATGACTATTGAATAATAATATCACAGATTATAAAGTTATCAATATTAACAAAATATCTGCGACGGTACATTTAATAGCAAATTGTTTTTTATTTAACTCGTTAGGAGACTTGAGATAAACAGAGTCTCAGAAAAGGTTTTGATTTATAGGATTCTGTATAGGAGTCCACATATACCAAGGCTTACACGTTTCTTTTTTGTTTTGTGAAGTGAAGATGGCGATGAGAGGATACGAGTTGTTAAACTGCAGTTTGAGGTTAATATTATACACTTTGTTATGCTCTGTAACAGTTTCACTTTTCACTAAAACAAACGAGTCTAAAGATAACAACAGGCCTGATATGACTCAGTCGTCCAGGCAAAAAACAACAGGCCTGATATGACTCAGTCGTCCAGCCAAAAAAACAACAGGCCTGACAGTCGTCCAGGCAACTCATGTTCAGACTGGTGAAGGTCATTATTAAGTCGGTTAACAAGCATTTAAGAACGCGATATTAAAGAAATAATTTATAAAAAACATCCATTTTGTTAGTGATGATTGTATCAGTATGTAACATGACCTCAGATTCTATAAGGATCCAATATTAAGAAAATGATGAAGACATTATTGTCTCTAGTTTTATGTTATTTAAACCTAGTATTCTCATCACTTTGTTTTATAACGCATGTTTTTTCTCAGAAATGATCGATTGTATATGGCTGTAGATTTGAATTGCTTTTAAATTAAATACATTTATCGGACACTTTTTTAACCAAATGAGCAAATACAGGTTTTAATTTATGAGGGTCCTCATGGGGGTCCTACGAATCAAATAATCATTAAATTTTTGCCTTGGTAATCAAATACTCATTAATTTTTTTCCTTGGTAATCAATACATTTTTGGCTTAGGAATCAAAAAGTATATAAAAACGCAAGCTAATAATCAAAATCATCGTAATCAAATAATCATTAAAAAATGCCCTTATAATCAGATAATCAAGAACCCCATGACGTGCCTCGTTTATGAACCATGATTACACAAAGCACATGGATCCATTTTATAAGTTGAAAAAAAAATCATTAAAAATCATGAAAGTGGTCTTTTGCATGTTGAAATTAATATATTCAACAATTATATTGTTTTTGGTGTATTAGCAGCAATTTTTTTACTAGTACGTAATTGTTAGCATGTATTTGAATTGATTTTGTTTTTTAAAGGTTGCATAACAGAATACATTCCCGAAATTGGTACCACGAATGAATAAATGTCAGGGGAATATGGACATATCTCTTCCACTCGAAAGACAGCAAAATTGCAATTAAGGTAGCCATGACAACGTATAAGCTGTATGTGCCATACGTATGAGATGTGACTACTTATATAACGAAATAACATGGGTGATAGTAACGTGATCTCAACGTCGGCTCCGAGAATCCGTGTGATGATATGCTTTTAAAAACGGGTACCCTGATGATTATGACTTGTTGCCACGAATTCATTTATTTAGAACTGATGCTAATTAGATCCACATAATACTAGAGGTGTGCAGTATATAACCAGTATTCTGATGGTAAAAACCCAGTTTTTGTTTTTCCCGTGTTTGTACAACTGGCATATTCATCAATATTGCTTTCAGTTTAAAAACACTGCTGAACTCTTAATTATATTCATTGAGTAACATCTATCAGGGTAAATATGTTTGTGCGGTTATGCGGATGTAAACTTGGATTCTATTGGCTGATTTAACCACCTGCTAAATAACCATGTCCGCCCTACACAAAACAATAATCATGATAATGTAGTGTTTCATCTACATGTAGACCAAAGTCATTCAAGAGCGTACATATAAGAACAAAATTCACAAACATGCAGTAAGCATGGATAAATAAACATATCGTAATTAAAGTTTAACATAGTTTACTTCCACGTAATGTAAAACTAATTTCAGCCTGCTATTTACATTAAAAAATTAAAATGTGAAATACATCTATACTTGGAATAACATGTAAATTATGTGAAATATTTTATTTGCATTCATTTTCAAAGGTTTTCGCTCCATGTATTACGAAAACGCCATGTAAACTTTATACAACATGAAAAATCAATACATCATTCAGCTGTGTATGTCCAGAGTACGCGGTCAGTCGACTATAATCGTGTAGTTAAATGTAGGTCATTTTGTAATTATCGTTTTCTTAGTTAAACACAAACAGGTTTGCATAAACCGCACAAAAATGTTATCATGCATTGAACCAACTAATATGATTATTTAGATAGTGTCGAAAATGGTTGAACGGCGAGGTCGCTTGCCGTTCAACGATTTTGACACTATCTAAATAATCATATTAGTTGGTTCAATGCATGATAACATATAATGTTTGTCAATCTCACAGCTTACCTGTGAAATTGAAACTTTTTGTGGAAATTCAATAATTCATAAAATCGTCGTATGCAGACGAAAAATACAAAGCCAAGTAGTCATACGTCATTTTGAATGAATGCATCGAAAGTTACGATGAGTTAAAAAGGAAAGCCATACTGACTGAATACTCAATCATGGGCCACAATCAAAATTAGACCCTTGCAAAGAAAAAAAGAGAAAATAGGAACCATGAATATACAAATATCTGGAATATTTTACGAAAGGATATGGAGTAAATGAACATGAGAACATAACACATATGTTAACTCCAATTGCAATAATTTTAATGAGCTGTATGGCCATGTAATCTCAGGTAGTACTTATGTTGCCTCAATTAAAAAACTTGTCTTAAACCTCCTCATCAATCAGAAACAGAGAAAAATGCGTATACCTAAGCTAAACAATGAAGGGATATGGAGTAAATGCACATGTGCCAATATCTCTACAAATACCTAGTATTGTGAAATTTCACAAACATCTGTGACTAAAATCAAAATTTTTGTGATAATAAAACATTGTTTATATACCACAAGAGGCAAAAGTTAACAAAGGTAACTCGTACGTAAAGTTTCATTAATTGTTAACTTTAAATGAAACTAATAACCAAAAGATAAAAAAAATACCAAATAACAAATACAAATACGAAATATGATTTACAAAACAAACTATAGTCCTGTGCAGCCGTATATATAATCATGAAAATTATAGATGGTTTAAAACTACATTGAAATTTTACTCTTCTTACATATGTAACAATTTATATATTGTATGCTACATGTAAATCATATGAAAAAGAAAGGAAATGGGGTAAATGTCAAGAAAACATCCAATATCCAGGTTAAAACGACCAAACACAAAACATCTAGGGGTCACCATATGGTCTTCAACACAGTGAGGAACCTCACACCATATAATAAGCCCTAAATGGCCCCGAAAAGGTAAAAAAGTGAATAAATGAATGGAAACAAACCACATCCAATAACCAAAATATTATATTATAAAATTTTATGAGAAGACAAGGACAAGCCAATGACCAACATATTCCTGACTTGGGACAGACGCAAAAATTGCGGTGGGGTTAAACTCGTTTTCTTGGATCCAATCCCTCCCCTATGTGTGGTGAATGGCTAAATACACAAAAAGACTCAGAGTAAAAATCAAACTAGAAAAAAGTCCTACTTATCAAGACCAGTACCCTTACAATGAAGTACATAAAACATGAAGACAATACACACAGGTACTGTCCGGACAAATGCTCGCAGTTACTGACAGCCAGCTAAGGACATAATTTCCGTTGACTATGATATCAAGCCTTCTTACATATGAAATTTCAATTGAAATACTTCTAAATAGATTTGGTATAACAACATCATCAATTATGAAAGAAGAACATGATATTGTGCATTGCCAAATACTGCCAATATGACAAATTGTTTAAATTGAGTTATGCTGTAGAATTTCCAAAAAATAAAATAAAAATTGGGGGTCACGGACCATATAAGCTCATAATCTTTCACCGAAAATATGGATGTTAAGGAAAATTATCATTTTTTAAAAATTATTCAAGTTACATCCATGAGAAGTTTGATTAATTTTATATATTGCTGGCCCCTGTATTGAACTTTCTAAAAACAAAAAGAAAAATGGGGGTCACGGATCTTATTATGTAATTATTTCACAAAATCAAAATTTTCATAGTGATTTCTATGTAAAATATTTCTTGAAATTACCTCCCTTGCTTAAATTTTTATTTCAAAGAATTTTACATTAAAAATGCTATTCTGAATTGCTCGTTTAAAATGAATGTTAGACTTAGAGAAATTGGCCCATTGTTTGAGTTTTAAGCGAAATGATTTAAAGATTTGTCCAAATTTTAAAATGTTTGTATATTTCTTTAATGAAAAATACCTATCAAAGCATGAAACATGAAAACAATATGGCGGAAGACCATCGATCGACTGTAACAACCAATCTCTGGGAAGGTGATGAAAAAATTTATAAATGAAAAGATAAATGGATACATCTACAATGGACGAATATCACAATCACATGCCACAATCCACAAGGACACTACACAAGGACACGACACAAGGACACTACACAAGAAAATACCAATAAAAGACAAAAGACAAACATAAACAACGAAGTATGAATTATTGATATTGAAAATGTAATTGTTATTCTAAAAATCAAGTTCAATGCTTTCAATCGGATTACATTGTTAGCTTTTAGTCGAACTTTATACCAAAAATCATTAAGACCATATACAGAATCGCTGGACACAATATTATGGAAATTATTTATAAAAACATCTGTTTTGAGAGTATTTATTGTTTCAGTAACATGACCTCAGATTCTATTAAGATCCAATATTAAGAAGATAATGAAGACATTATTGTCTCTAGTTTTATGTTATTTAAACCTAGTATTCTCATCACTTTGGTTTTTTTTTCTTTCAGAAATGATCGAGTGTATATGGGTGCAGTACATTGATCGGACAAACTTTTTGACTTGGTTATTCCAGTGTATGTATACAACGCTTTGTCAAGGATTCAGTTGATGAACCATAATTTTCTACAGTTTGAACAAATCTAATGTTTCTTCTCGACAACTCGAACCACAGGGGAAGCCTCGGCAACTTAACGTCGTAGCTGTACGTGATGTTTACTGTAAGAATGACCTTTAACACGATTAACTCGACCTTCGATTTCAATATGGATATGCAAACATAAAGAGACAAATCATTATTACTCTGTCGCATCATCATCGGGGCATTCATTTTATAAAAAGCTTTCTGTGCTTAAGTTTGCTACCAGTGAGGCTTGTTTCGGGGGATGGGGTCCCAATATCTAAAATCACAGTAAATCTGGACTAAAATAGAATTGAAAATATCCAAATAATTATT
The DNA here is from genome assembly GCA_002080025.1 of Modiolus philippinarum. Taxonomy (NCBI): domain Eukaryota; kingdom Metazoa; phylum Mollusca; class Bivalvia; order Mytilida; family Modiolidae; genus Modiolus; species Modiolus philippinarum. The sequence goes on from MJUU01063966.1 coordinate 63,626, forward strand.
AAAATATCCCTAAGAAGAAGTATCAGTATAACGTGGTAATTGTTTTTATGGTACGTATACCTCGGTACAATACGTATGGTTTTTCTATCATAAATTTACATCAATGTAACATTATAACCTTGCTCTCAGTTTATAAATAATGTTGAAATCTGCAACTACATTCGCGTGAACATTAAAGTGAGTGAAATCTGGAAGAATGAAAATATGTTCTAGCCAATTGCAAATATCAGCTGACCTGGCAAGCAGAAACTTTAATGGAGATTCAATGCACCAACAAAGTCGTGCTATGCACACAAATGAATATAAGGGGAAGTAGTCCTCATTGTAATGAAGGCATTGAAAGTTGCCCTTTTCAATAATTCTAATATCTGGAAGTATATTAAATAAATGGAGTAAATGTATATAAAACAAACTTAAGTTTCTACAAATACATGGTTAACAATGCATCAACGCTTTCATTGTTTTGCGTCTGCATGGTTTTTTTTATCTTGAAGCCACCATAACCCCTTCAACATCGAACTTTCCTCATACCTCATGGTAAGCCTAGCAACTCATTGTTGGGTGTCGATCAACGCTACATCCATGGCTTTAATTAATCCATGTGTGCGGGGTCGTCAACAAACAAAGTTCAGCAATCCGCATAACTAGTAATTTGGGATGTCACAAACATCTGTGTCACAAATTAAAACTAATGTGATAATAAAAACATTATTTATATATAACAAGGGGCAAATGTTAACAAAGATCACTGGTACGTAACGTTTTATAAATGTAACACCAAACCAATAAACCAAAAGTGTGGACTGCACCAATAAAACAAACATATATATAGCAGTACAGTCACAAGAGAGTGAAGGCGAATCAAAAAGATATAATTCTACAACAATAAAGAACGAAGTAAAACTTTTCATTAAATTTTCTTCTATCTTTCTAACAATCATATCTGAATCTAATGGACAAAGTACGATAAGGGGTTGATTTGACCAAAAAAATCATTGAAATTCTACGTTGCACCTGAAGATTTTGTTTAATGTTCGTTTAAAATTTCAGATCTCACTAAAAGAAAAAATACAAAATTTAGAATCAATTACGTCACATTAGGTACACTTCTGACGTCATGTTGAAGGTGTTTTAGGCGTTTCCATTGAAATACAACGAATTTGGCATATTTTCGAAAGATTTTCCCTAGCGGACAGATCGAGCACATTCAAGAAGTAGTTAGATAATTAACCAACTTATTAGTACAGACGAGTTAAGCATCTCATATAAATATTTTTGTGGTTCTTGTATGCGCTCTGTGTGCTCTTAATAAAACGTAGTCAAAAATTGTCAAATTTGTCATTTTGTGACAAAATGTGAAATTTGTCCTTCTTCTACATTCAAAAACTCAGTAATCATACATCAATATTTGAGAAATCTTACTGTTTTTGTCAACCCATACCTTTAAAACATTTCTACAAAAAAATCTGTGAATTCAATGAAACTTATTTTTCAGGCCAAATAAGACCATACTTCACCTACTGCATTTCATAATTTCGACTGTGAAAAATGAATTGCAAAATCAGCATGGCGCGTTTGGAGTAACACATGAATTGGAAGTGATTTCTTATGAGACAGATAATAATAAGTAAAACTTGTCGTGTATAACAAGTACATTTATCACTCCAGTTGGTTTACGACCATAAATGTTTCACACATATCATTATCCACTGAATAGAATACTAACAATGTTGATATTCGAATTTATGACGTAATTCAAATATAACCAGACATTTTTTGACAAATTTGCATAATTACGTGATTACATTCGCTTGTTTTGTTTTTTGTTGTCTTATTGACTCGGCCAATACATCTTGTCAATAACAGGGCGGAGTAAGACGTCGAATATACTAATTCTATTCTATATACTAATACAGACGGAGTTGGTCCCATAAAACATACCATGTATTAATAACATTCAAAACAAATAAGTACCAAAACCTTTCTGTTGAAACTGCATTTGCAACTTATCTGTGATTAGTATTCTTTTACTCGTATTAGATTGAGCCATCTAGGAAACCTGACTACAAATAACTAAAATCTTACATGTAATGAGTTTCCGGATAAACTCTCGGTATGAGACCATATAGTCCAGACCAACTTTACAATTCACTACTGCCTTTATACACTGTATTATCTGGAGCAATAGCAGAGCATCTGATAACTGACTAACTCTCCTACTGCTCAGTACTTCTACACAATCAAATAGTACCGATAATCCGTCTGCCTCCAAAAAATGTAATATCCACTGTGAATCACTTTGCTCTATCTGTTTTTTAACCGCTAGCATTGTTTTCATACTAGGTTGTTTCATCATTTGAACACATAATTCCGGCTCATAATGTTCGAAAGCTAAATTTACAAACGCACCTGTCACTAACGTTTTGAATTTTCTTGGTTTTGGTTTCAAGTCATTTGAGTTTTTGTTTTCCTCCCCTCTGATAAGAGATACTGAAATGTTTTCAAGGTCGGTTTCAGTATTTTCGCTATTGATGTCATCTTCAGATTTGGCACTTTCATTACCCATCGTATCATCACTAGTCCGGTGTGTTCCAGCATCATCCACCTGTTGTAGCCGAACGTCATCCTTAACTACAACTGTTTCCATAGAGACAGTCGCCTGCAGCTTGTCGCGTTTTTTATCTCTACGTAAACATTTCAGTTTTCCACAGCAAAATTGAAAGCAATTCATTTTAAAATATTTCCCCATACGGCTCTATTACCACAAAATATTAAGTCAACTTATTTTACATGGTATAAAATGTAGGCAGTTGACAAATTTTTGACAGTTGTCATTTATAGCAGGTGAATGATCATTCTCGCGGCTAAGTTGTGTCATTACGTTTGATTCTATTCATTATATCAACATAAATATAGCATTTTCCTGCAATATCCGGAATTAAAATTACAGAGAGAATGGTTTCGTTCACTTTCGTTATCCTTCAATCCAAATACAGAAAAATAAACGACAGAACATTTGCTTTCTTTACCCTGCCACTAAAATCCGAATAAATCGTATAGTTATATTCATAGGAAAAAAAAAGATAAGACACAGTTTAACAAACGAATCGAGTTTTCCATTTACAATGATATTCAACAGAATCGGTTTAACATGAATTTCTTTCCCCTTCACATTAAAATTTAGTTGAATGGCATAAGCGTCACTAAATTCTAAAATCCCAACGAATCATGTCACAATTAACTCCCTTGTCCACTGTTACACGTTCAGTATTGTAGACCTCCGTTGAAATAACTCATGACAACCTGATGGTGGATCTGTCTTTAAAGAGGTGATTTTATTGTCGCTTTCAATAATAGGTTTCCTTTCCCGTTATGCAAATATATAATATATGTAAACTATTCAAAGCCCTTCAGCTATTTAAATATTTTCATCATTTATCTATTGTACTATAATTGATTGATTGAATATTGTTTAACGTCTACTCAGCAATATTTCAGCTATATCAAGACGAGAACAAGTTTGTTGATAAATAATCACTTTGGGGTATGGAAAGGGCCATGGAACGGGAAATTCTGACTGCCACTGGAAAAGTAGGGTGAAATCGTCAAGGGCGGGGAATTTAGCCTTGTAGCCGATCACCTACGGACCACCCCAAAAAGAGCTTGCTACAAGGGTTCTTTAACGTGCAGGAAGCGTGGCATTTCTTCCAACACGTGGACTTGAGTTTACATCCCATCCGAAAGATGGGTTGTGTATTTATTAATCCCGCACAACCACGGGATGGGTCCTATTTCTATATCCCGGGACCCTCGGGGTCAGCCTCCGTTTAGGAGGGGTCACACCCCGCAAGCCGGAGATACTAGGTCCTATTTCTATATCCCGGGGTTCCCTCGGGGTCCTCTGTTAGGATGGCTCATACTCCAAGCTCAGAGGATGCTGCGGGCCTATTCTTCAGCCGGGACCGCGCACGGCGGCTATTGTACTATAAATGTCTTATAAAATGGCTATAAAATTTGTAACAAATTGCTCCTCTCCAATCAAAATACAATAATTCAGTTAAATATCCTTTTCGCCCATTAACATGGATCGCAAGCAATAAGTTAAAAAGGGTGTTTCTGTGTAATTTTAACAATTTTTGCTGGTGCATTCATTTGATGTCAAATTCCTACACATCTGTATTATTGTTTTTTAAGGATATCGTTCATCACCCTCACTATTTAAAAGGTGTATTACAAGGGGATTATAAACAGGTAGAAATAAATATAAAGAATACATTTAAGACAGGTAAGAATCCATTAGCAACAGTTAAAAAATAGTGTAGCTTATAACCATAATTTATTTTTACAAATGACAGAAAAACGGGACTGTGCACCAGTTTCGCTAATCCATAGCACAGTGAAATTTGCAATTGGAAAGCAAGCACATATATGAAAATTTTGAATATTGAAATTGCACTTAACAGATATTCTGATTAACAACAAGGATTCCTCTGTCTACAAATACAAATACAAAAAGCTTTATTTTTCGTTGGTACATATACATAACAGTAAAACATGAGCTTGCTTTTATGAGCTTTTGAAACCGACGCCGAGCGTTTGAAACAATGACCACATCTTAATGTTAACACTTCATGTCTACGAAAAGTTTTTTTTATTATGAAACTGCAAAAAATCATTTTATAGTAAAATATCTTATTAAACTGTAATTTATCTCCTTAAATGTACAAATCAATGCAAGAACCAAAATCATAAA
>MJUU01063966.1:72953-85087 GCA_002080025.1 Modiolus philippinarum
CCCCCCATAAAAATCAAATGGTTGCTCCCTAATCATATATGAGTGGAAAAATAGTTGTTAGTAAAAGAAGTGTTATAAGGGATGAAAATAAGACAGAACACAGCTGTAAAATATCACAAAAAGTGTAGAAAATGGGACAATAAAAGTGTCACTAAAAACAAATTGAATGTAGCAATAGGGATTGGTGAAACAATGCCGAAACTAGTGTTAGTATAGACAAGTGTTATATATCGATAGAAAGAGAGGAAAATATGACAAAAGGCCTTGTTGTAAAACAATAAAATAAAAAACCCTTGTGGCATCGGAATAGACCTTGAATCTTATAATGCTGGTTATTCCATACCCTACTTCATCATGACGAGATACCAGGATTCAAGGCGTTCATTCATTACTGTATCGCTTGCCCAACAAAAACGAGAACATGTTCAAATGCTAGACCAAATTTAACACACGCACAAATACAGAAATGTACCTTGATGCAATTTTGTGTGATAACGTTGGTACATCGTTGCTGGAACGATGGCCTGGACATGTGTACAACTTTATTCCAGCGTTGGCCAAACTTATGCTTGCTATCTGCGAGTTATGTAAAAAAAAAATGGCACAATAAGAATATAATAAGGTATTTTTTATGAATGGATAGATGCATTTAATGACTTAATATATCGGTAATTTGCTACAAGGGTCGTAGTGGAAGAAAGGACTTTATTCTGACCACCTGATCATTGTGCCCACATCTCATAATTTCACTTTTCCAAGTTTTCTTACTATTGACTCGATGAGTGCCCTGTGGTTGTTTAAACTTTTGTTTGTCTTCTATTGGTCTTTTTGTCGTGCAATGGATGACAGCAATAGTAAGAATACTTTGCCAGTTGATTTTATGTTTGTTGACGATCCCGCATCCATGACATAATAGCGTTGCTCGACATCCAGTAATGAATTCCACTTTAACTGGTTCTAGGGGCTGTCTTGAACTTACTATGAGGTATAAGCATAGCTCATTTTCGAAGGCCGCATGGTGACTTCAAGATGAGGAACAACAAAAAAAAGTTGTTCCATTGCTTGTTTTTCCCACGTATTTGTGGAGATTTTGTCTCATTTGCTTTTACTCCATATCCCTTCATTGCTTATTTCAATAATTGTCTAGCAAAAACTTTGACTTGTTTAAAAGAAGCTAAGAGTATCGAGAAAAATGCTCAGAGTTCTTCGAAGAGTTTGAGGAAATGGTCAACAACAGATCTGATAAGGTAGAACAGGATCTTAAGGAGTATCACAATGATATTATAAGGTTTAAAGAAGATGTCATACACGAAATGAAAAACACTGGAACGAATGATGCTATTGGTAAGGCTAATGTTAGAACTGCTAGCCCTAGTAAAGTTATTACACAGACAACAAAAGTGGTACAATCTCGAGTTGATTTTCAACGTACCTGAAAGTGAGAGTAACTTGAAAGAACATGTAACGACTGACGATACTAAAACTTTTGTCGAAAGGAGTAAATGTATTGATGCGGAAGTACCCGAGTCAGATATTATTAACATTAAACGTATAGGTTAAAAAAATCAGACAAGAATGATAAGAGGTGAAGAGAAAACAGTACCACGTCCATGTAGCAAACAGAAAGTGGTGAGAAATGTACAGAAATGTCGAAGATAAATTTCGTTTAATGAGCATAAAACATGACATGACACAGGAGGAAAGGGAAAACGACAACAAACTTAGAGATGAAGCAAAGTAAAAACAAGAATCTGATAAAACTTGAAATTATATCTACGTGGTCAGAGGAATGCCATGGGAACGGCATGTGCAAAAAAAAAATCGTAAAGGTTCCACGGAATCTAGTGTCTCGCCTGCTCACTCCATTGTCATTTTAATTTGGCCTGTATTAAGATGTGGTTGGTAAGCAGAATTCTAATTCTTTGACACTTTCAGGAAATTTACCAAATTGAAATACAGAGTTTTTGAAATCTAACCATTGTCAATATTGTTCTTTGACTAAAATTCATCAAAACGCATCGTTGCAAACAAGAATTTGGAGAAATTGTTTGTTTTTGAGAGTTTCAGGAAATTTACCAAAATTGGAACCATATGTCCTGCTCCGCTATTGGCATCCGTCACACTATCAGAGAGTCAATCCAGGGTTGAGTCAAAACCGGTTATGTCAAATCCGTGAAGATGTGAAATCTAGCTGAAAATGTCCGTTTTCATTTGGGACACAGACACGTCATATCTATCAATGATGTCATGGTGACGGCCATAGAATTTCTGAAGGGATGAAAGTAACAACGCCTGCAAAAATCCCTGGCTTAGCAGTTTTTGGGAGAGTGTTTTAAAGAGTGTTTTAAATGTAAGGAAAAATCACGAGGAACCGGAATTGTCTCTGGAGGAGGTGGAAGGTTCAACAAAAGCAGCGACCAAGTAAATAGAAATGACACTGTAAATAATGTAGATAATTTTGTTTACAAACTCTGATACTTGTACACAAAATAAGCTTCAGGAACTCAAGTTGAGAATTGTGGATAGCAAACCGTCGGTTATAGCCATTGAAGAATTATAGACAAGAATTACATTTTTCAGAATTTAATATTGAAGTTTATGAGATATTATCAGTGAACATAAGAAAAGACTTGCTACTGTACATTAAAGAGTCATTGGAGTACTTGCACGTAATTACATTTGATAATATAAACTTTGAAGAAAATATTTCATGTGAAATAAACATTGGATATAATAATAAGGTGCTTATATATAGGATCAATTTATAGAAGCCCAAGTAGTTTTGAGGATAACTTTATGAGGTTGACTTTTTTGGAGATCTGTAAACAAATGTTTTGTTAAAGTTATACTATTTGGAGATATGAACTTTCCTAATATAGACTGGAATAATATTAGCACAACTAGTAATGAAAAAAAATATAAAAACTATAAGATAGAAAAAAGAAGGGAAACGGGGAATGTGGCAAAGAGAAAACGACCCAAAGGGGAGTAATAACAACTCAAAGCCACCATAAGATCTTCAATGAACGGTGAGGAAACCCCACACCCAACGGCAGGTCGGAGTCGGCCCCTAAATAAAGGGTAATCAAGAGACTGTTTTATGTATTAGCCTGTAACTCCTCCGACAAGACAATCCTAGCGTTATAGATCACAACAGAAGAAGGTAGTACATGAACTTGGCATTAATCCATCATTATCGAAATGTGATCATTTTGTCATAAGCCTAGTGTGTAGTTTGAACGAACAGTTTAATACAACTCAGAAAATTGGATACAAGAATGATAAAGGAAATTATGATAAACTTAAGAAACTTTAAGATATTGACTGGCATAGACTATTAGCTGAAAGTGACAATGATGTAGAAAAACGGTGGTGCAAATTTTAAGAAATATATGAAAATGCTATTAAAGAAACTATACCAAGGAAGATTATTAACCCAAATTCGAGGAAGAAAGATAGCAAACATAAGGAACATCTTAATAGGAAAGCACTTTCAAAGATTTAGCGAAAGGAACGTCTATGGACTAAGAGTCTGAATACTAGACATTGCAAAGACTATCAGGAATACTGTAAAATACGAAACCTAGTGAAATCTTTTACCAGAAAAATTACCAAACAGTTTGAGAAACAAATAGCGTCCAAAATGAAAACCAATCCAAAAAATTCTAGAAATATACACGTTCAAAAGCAAAGACTAAATCCATAATACCAGATTTGTTTATAGACAATACAAAAAAAGAATAAACTAGAACAGATAAAGATAAGGCTGATCTTTACATAGGAATTTACAATAGAGGCAGACACTGATATGCAAGAATTCGACAAAGTTGACGTCAATCCATTACATTAAGTTCAATGACAATAAGCTTAAATAAAGTGAACCTGGACCTGATGGATTGGATGCCACGAGTATTGACAGAAGTTGGTCAATCTATATGTCTCTCATTGTCTATAATATTCACACGTCCATGAATACGTCAAAATTACCGGAAGAAATGTGCAAATATAACAGCTCTGTTAAAAAGGGGAAACAAAAAAGTAGCAGGAAATTACCACCCCGTGAGTCTTACCAGTATCATCTGCAAAGTAACAGAATCACTAGTAAGGGACAACGGCAGTAGAATACCGAAGAAACAAAGGAGTAGTATTCACAAAAATCGATGTCTAAAGACATGGCCAAAACGAGAACACAGATAACAATGACGTCAGACAGCTACATAGCACAGAAATACAAAAGACAACATTCAAAACCAAGGCACTCACAGTGTGAACTCCCATGAAACTGAGAGTGAAATCAGGTGCTCCAGAAGGATTAGCATGTCCTGCTCTGTTAACAGCACCTGTCACACTGTAAGTGAGTCAATCTAGGAAAAAGTCAAAATCGATATAGTCAAATCCGGGGAGACGTGAATTTAGCTGAAAATGTCCGCTTTCATTTGGGACATTGACACATCATATCTTTCAATAATGTTATGGTGACGGCCATAGAAATAAGGGATAACATAATTGAGCATATGAACAGCAACCTTCCTTTGAGTAAAAAAACAATTTAGCTTTATTTGTGATAGATCAACAGTACCCCAGCTACTACAAGTTTCTAGATAAATGGACTTAAATATTGGATAGAGGCGGATGTGTAGATGTTATATGCTGTGACTTCATGAAGGCATCTGACAAAGTCCTGAATTTAAGACTAATACACAAACTTGAGACATACAATACCACAGACCAATATAGTGCTTGGATACGATTATTTCTTTTGGGCTGTAAACAACGAGTCATAGTAAATGGAGAAAAATTGGAATGGAAATCAGTATCCGGAGGTATCTAACAAGGAATTGGAACGGAAACCCTTTTATTTGCCGATGACACCAAGTGATCTTACAGGAATCCGATTGTAAAGAATTACAGATATTCACGCTTTACAAGAATGGTAAGAAAAGTGGCTCAAATTCTTTCATCCTATATTTAACTAAAAGATAGATTGTGTAAATTATGCAAAAATAAAATGGAAGATGAAGTATATTTTCTTCCTGACTGTCCATTAAATAAGAAACTATAAAAATTTGATAAAACATCACAGTTTTTATTTGGCTATGAGCTCTGAGGATTCAATTACTATTAAAATACTATTTGAGTTGCTGCAAAAACTGAACTCAAAACGAGATGAAATTTTGTAGACCAGTGATAAAGAGTAAAATAAAATCAATATAAATAGTATATGTCTATTTAAAAATGTACAATTATTTNTTGGGGGGGGGGGGGGGGGGGGGGGCTGTCCTAGCGAAATGCGAGGTCACTGGACTTCATATATACATCTTGTCTTGTATGGTAATCATTTAAAATTACTGTCTAAATTATTTCTGCTTGTTCAGATCGAAAGGGCGCATTGATTTGCAATTAAAATTCTGTATTCTGTATTCCTGAAAAATGGAAGGTCATGCGTATAGGAAAATCTTAGATAAAAAAGAATTGAAAGAAAGTTTACTACCTATGCAGTATTTTAGACGGAGAAAGATATTGGTGTAGTAAATGACAACAAACTGACCTTCAACCAACACATTTCGGAGAATATAAATAAAGCTAATTCAGTTATGGGCGAACTACGAAAGACCGTCGACAACTAGTATATGAACTGTTAAACATTCAAATTGCTTTACATCGTACTAGTAAGACCTCATATAGAGTATGCTAACCGAGTCTGGAGTCCTCATCTAAAGAAACATACTGAATCGATCGAAAATGTACAAACAAGTATCGATATGCAGACCGATTAAAGAAGCTCAAACTACCATCATTAGCCTACCGACGATCAAGTAGCGATATGATAGAACTGTACAAGATCTTAATTGAAAAGTATGATGAACAAGTTGCCAATTTTTTTACATTTCCATGAAGAATCCAACACACGTGGGCATAATTTGTATCTATGCAAAGACAAATCAAGAATAGACATCAGAAAATATTCGTTTACACAAAGAACGGTTGATATTTTGGATAATTTACCATCAACAGTAATTAACGCACCAACAGTACAATCATTCGAATGAAGACTCGAATCAGCCTAGAAAATAAGATTATAGACATGATATAAACTTGACCGGACAAGACCAAATAAAACACAGACTTGACAAGGAGCTGACAGCCAGCAGATGACCTTGATGAGGACCTACAGTCAAAGGATATGTAAGACGGCTGTACTTGATTGGTCAATTGTCGAGTCAAGACGGCTGCAAGTGAGTTCGTCTTGCATCGTTAATGTCCATTTGTTTACTGACAAATGGTATAAAAACATGTTGACAGGTGTGTATGCATCGTTGTTAATATATTCATATAAATCAAATGTTATGAATAAATTAATAAAATATAGCCCAATCGTGTTTATTCCATCTTTGTCTTCTCTCACGAGGCTTTAAATACCGAACTTACCGTAAATTTAGTTTCTGCATATGGCCATTTCGACAACTTATGTCTCTTCAGTGCAGATAAATCTTAACATTTAATTAAATGAAACGATTTATAAAAAAAAAATACAATTTTCTGTGCATGCGAAATCGAATTTTGAGAATGTTGTCTGTGCGTTTTGTGGGCACCCAAAAAGTAAAGAGATACGGCTCAAATTGCTTTAAAGAGTCAAATTACTATTTATGATTGTACATTTCAGTAAAACAAATATCTAGTCAGTTATAAATAGTCGGTGAGATATGAGAACGTTTTCAATGGGAAACATGGATCTTCATGTAAAGTAAATAATCGTTCTTCTATTAAACCTTTCCAAATTTTTACTTTACAGCAGTTTAAATGTCTCAAACAGGTTACCGTTTGTACTGAAAATAAGATAAAATTTTAGCACGTTTCTCTATCCGCCTACAACCGGCTACAGTGAATCATGTCTCGTCAACTTCAGTAGAAAATATAAAAAAAAACTAGCTCGAGGTAGAATTATGTCTAGTTAAAGTGTATCACGGATATAATGTAGTCTGTCATATCAATGCCCCACATTTACGTAAACAAAACACAATAACAACTGTGTGTTTGCGTGTTAAAAGGAGACGGGTAAAAACATAATCCAAACGTTAACGTATATATTTGTTCCGCTAACAAAAGTTCCTTTGGAAGAAATCTTCCTTTTATTACGTTTATTCCGTAAGGAACATATAGAATCCACAACAGCATCGAGTGAGAAACGACATTTCTACACTAGAGATAGTTAAATTTTCAATTTTTTAAATGCGAGGCTTGCCGAACCATTAAAATATTTGAAAATTTAACTATCGAGAGTGTAGAAATGTTGTTTCCTCAATGATTTCAAGGAGATTTTGGACAAAAACATGACCCCCCTTTTCTGATGATCCGAAATAAATGTGTTCTTTGAGCGTGACGTCATCAGGCATGGTCGCCTTTTTTCATGACGTCACAATGGTAAAGTAGCAAAACGGCAAACAAATTTGACGTCATAATTGAATTTCATCCAATCATTTGCCGAGAACAACATTCTCTCTAGAGAGGAGAAACATATTTCTCCAACTGTTCAGGAAACGTGAAAACAGGAAAGAAATTAGAGAAATATATTCTACATTTTGTTCCGTTGGAAAGAATACTCTTAATATATTTCATCTTCTTCTCTGTACTGTGACACAACAGATGTCATATCGGAAGCATTATATGCAATAAAAGGTTCGATGTTAAAAACGATATGCAGAGGCTATTGCATTCAATTTATCGAGTACACAATGGGTCAACTGTGTGGATGGGTAAATTATTATTGCTGTAAAAGCAATTGATACTCGTGAAAAAGTCTTTGGGAATAACACGTGCTCTGGGCTCCGAACTCCAACCTTTTTTGAACGTTGGGTTCCAACACAATGGCTATGGGCTCCAACACTAGGGTTCCGGGTTCCAACAGGGCTCTACTCACTGGGATCCGGGCTCTCATAGAGCCGTGGAGCCCATTTTTACCCCAAAAGTCATAATTATATTACAATAATAATTACTTTATCGGGAGTCGCATCTTTTGTTTCTATTACGATTACCATAGTGATAACATCAATTCGTACTATGTAGACACTGCTATTGCAATTAGCCAGATCTACAGAATCTATAACACAAACTCTCACGCACAGACTGTAGCAGCAAAAATCCTGCTCCTATATGTTGACCCGTTCCATTGTAGACTATGTGGCTAGGATATCTTGTAGAATGTCAAGTATTTATGACATTTATTATTGTATTTACCTACCTTTTATTAATTTCTTTGTGTCGTTTTCCTCTTTGACAAGGTAGTCCATACCAAGTTTAGAGTTAATCACAGTCTTAATGCAGTCCACAACTTCCAATAGTAATAAAGCATCAGCTAGCTGACATACACGTCCACTGCTTAAATTATCTACACAGTCTAACAACACAGACAGTCCTTCAGCCTCTAAAAATCCCTGAATCCAGCTTCTATCACTATCCTTAATTTTCCTCTTCAATAGTCCAACAGTTTTTACTGTAGGAGAATACATCATTTGGACACAGATTTCAGGCTCACAATGTTCAAAGTCTGGATTCATAAGAGCACGACTTATCATTTTCTTAAGTTTAGAATTCTTTTTTCCCTTTCTCGGTGATTTATCATTCCTCATTTTAACATCACTATCACTGCTACTCTCTTCAATGTCACTAGTTTTATTTTTATCGTCCTTTGCATCCATTGTATCGTGGTGATGTAGTTCTACTTTTATTTCGGACTCTAGGTGTTCGTCAGTGACGCCTGTTGCAGCAGCTGACGCACCGTCAACCTGGTCTGTTGTCTCTGAACGTTTCTTTTTGCTGCCTTTTTTCTTCCGTCTATGTGACAATCTGTATATTGTATTCCGGAGTGACCGGAACAGGGTAGCCATATCTGATTGTTGATGTCTACAATAAACCAAGCATAAAATCAGATAGTCAGGAACAATGTAAACATGGAGTTTCGTTTGTAGATGAAATCTTCAGGTACAATTTGATAAACACGCCTACAGAATGTACATGTATATACCTTTAAAAAATCAAGTTTCTATATATTTACCTGTGTATCAAGGTAGAAATTTAACCATATATGATTACTTTCCGGAATTTAAGGGTCAAATAGTTATGATCAATTAAATGTCTTTATCAATTGATAATTCGATCCCTTAGGCGTAGTGTCGTACTATGTTTACATTTATATACTCGTGGGTGTACAGGTATACATCTGGCCACACGGAGACTCCTTAGTACGGAGGCGAGACTTGTCATTACATCAGCTTACCTGCGTTTGTATGTAATGACCGTTCATAGGTAACTCAAAGGACAACCAATACAGAAACACATTTTCCAAGATTTTCCACATTGAATTCAAAATTTTCCTTTATGATGATGCATTTACAAGTACAATAAAAGTTTAATAACCCTATAACAAACAGGGTATAATTTAGCCTTGATAGGGTGTATTTGCATAAGAATTTTCGGTCTCATTTGTTTAACTAAATGGACATTTGCCTACAAAATAATTAATTTTCGTTACACTCCAAACAAACTTTGACACCCGTAAAAATTCATAACACAATACTGAACTTGCTGTTAATTTAGTCCTGAAGATTTGCATTTCGACAGCTTATGTCTCTTCAGTGCAGACCAAATCCAAACATTTCCGAAATTCACATACCAAAGTATGTGTAAAAGCTAATAGAGTGCAAATCACAAATATGATCTAAATAGATGATCCAAAACCAGCTAAGGACAAAGCTATGCAAGAGGAAGATACTCCTTTAGTTTAAACAAAATTTCGTTGCAAGTTTCCAAATGAAATCAGTTTTCGGGTCAGCACTGAAGTACTGGCTACTGGGTTGGTGATAACCTACCAGGACTAACAGTCCACCAGCAGAGACATCGGCCCAGTGGTAATAAATAGCACAATACCGAAGGTACTGTAAATTCTCTTTCTACATCTGGCCATTTTGACAACTTGTGTCTCCTCAGTTAAATTAAATCCAAACATTTGGAAATCCATATGTAGGACTCAAATCTATGGCGGGTTCCAAATCTGTGGCAGATTCCGAATCTATGGCAGAAAGTGACGTAACAAAGAATATGTCGCTCCAAATCTATGGCAGATTTCATCGTCTCCAAATCTATGGCAGATTTGATCGACCCCAAATCTATGGCAGATTCGACTGTCCCCAAATCTTTGGCAGATTTTCCTGTTCTCAAATGTTGAGAATCTTCCACGTCTTGGCAAAAGATAAAATATAATGCAGATAATTTTTCAGTACTGAAGCTAATACGCGAATTTAGAGTGCGTGGAGAGAGATTAACATAAGGCTTAGCCTTGTTTCTCAATCCAACATTATTTTATTGTATTTGTAATATGCGCTGTCGTTGTTGTTGAAATAAAGCTTAAACTAATATCGAATTTATTTATTGACTAAATTGTGTCCTCTACTGTATTGTGCTTTTGTTCAAGTTAAGAGGAATAAAAAAAAAAACAAACAAGTTCATGGTTTGAACTGATATTGACAGAGTAGTGTTTGTCCTCTGGTTTGTTTGTTGGTTTTGTGTTATTTATTTTTCATTCGAAAATGCGGTTCATTTACATTTTCACGGGAATTTTCCATGTCGTAAACGTCATTTGAGTTTTTCTTGTGCAGTTCCCGTGTGATTGGGTCCTGTGATTCTAGACGTTTATACGGCAATTGTAGACATTTCCTGTTACTTTTCATGTCGAAGGATTTTTTTCAAGTGGCTTCTGTGGAATGCCTATGGAACAATAAACACATAGTTAATAAAAACTAGTAATTTTACTTACGTGGAAAATACGAGAATACAGAAGAAAAAGGACATGAGAAATCAGCAAAAAATACGATTATGTAAATAATTGAACATATGCTGTTCAAAATCTAGGAAAATTTACATCATTGTTAACTGGTCATATTTCGATACAACGTGTACCAATGAAAGGACACGGACAATCAAATGATCTGAAAAGTTATGAATAACGATATTTTGTCACATTAAACTGACTGCAATCTGCAGGTTCTACAAAACTGATACGAGTTCAGTTTTTCTTATCCAGAACTGAGTCGGTATTTTGTTATTGCTTCCAAAGGTCGATTTTGCAATGAAATACCGAAGAAGCAAGATACTGGAATTAACAATAACTATATAACTGAAGTACTGCTAGATGGACGTTTCGACTACTTATGTCAAATTACGACATGCATAAAAATTCCGGTTCCTTAAAAAAAATAAATAAATAGAATAAATAAAAAATTCCGATCCCCCCCAAAAAAAAAGTAAACAGCTACTGAGGCCAGAGATATTATAGGATTAAACACCGTTTTAAAGGAATTTAATTGTTGGAGTATAAACTGGACCTATTTACTCACAAACAAATAAAAGTCTGAAGGCAAGCAAGACATTTTTGTCTTTGATACTAACTTTTCATGGGTCTCACATATTACATGTTTATTAAAAAGAAGGCTCCATTGACGTTTGTTCACGCTTTTGTGGGTAAGTGACGAGCGGCTTAGACTGTATATTCCATTAAGTTTTAATGTCAAATTTGCCATAGTTTTGGAACTTCGTAAATCTGCCATAGATTTGGGATTCTTTTGCTGCCGTCAGGATCTGCCATAGTTTTGCAATGAGTAAATCTGCCGTAGATTTGGAATTGTTTTGCTGACGTCAGAATCTGCCATAGATTTGCAATGAGAAAATCCGCCATAGATTTGGAATTGGTGACGTCAGGATCTGCCATAGATTTGTAATCTGCCATAGATTTGGAACCCGCCATAGATTTGAGACCTACACATATACCAAAATATGTGTCAAAATTTATATCTTGACTTATCATCTGATATCATTATTTTCATTTGCTTCAAGTTATAATTGGTGTTTTATTATTTTTCAGGACTTTCTGGTTCACTAACATGTCACTCACAGGACAAACAAACCAATACAACTGCCCGTCACTCGCTACAGTACGCTTTATTTGACCAGACTACAACAAAGCCGTTCCAGAATAATTGTAACTCACTACAGGACGCTTTATTTGACCAGACTACAACAAAGCCGTTCCAGAATAATTGTCACTCACTACAGTACGCTTTATTTGACCAGACTACAACAAA
>MJUU01063966.1:110973-128041 GCA_002080025.1 Modiolus philippinarum
TCGTGCGGCGGACATTAGTTCCACACCTGCTCGCTTCATCCCCTATTTATTTTGTTATCTCCTCCAAAATTTTTTAAAACTTGGTCTAGCTCACTTCCAAAGATGTTTATCTTTTCAAAAAATATCATGAGCCCCATCCGATTACATTCCATTTAATTAGGAGCAATCCTTTTTGTGGAGGAATGCACTAAATATTGTCAACTCCACTGACCATGAAACGGAAGTAAACTTCGGAACTCTCTGGACTTTACGTAGGATAAGAAATATATCCCAGAGTTCCTTGATTACGTCACTTGGCTCAAAGTTGCTGTAAGGTAAACCCTCGATAGTTCCGAATTTTGTTTATTTCGAAGTATAGAAGTTTGTGGAGTTTTGACATATTTAGGCCCCGTTTATACATATGCGTGCACACCTGTTGTAAAGAAATCAACCTTTTTAAAATAGATGTAAACATTAAGCATTAAAAACCTTCAAGACATATTGCTATAAGAGTCCACAGTGGAAGAAGCAAAGAGTCAACAGCGATAGAAGCATTTACTTCAGTATTAAGTCATTTACTACGTTTTGACGCATTTACTATGTTCCCATTCATGAAAACTTGTAAAATATTACAGTGCATCACGGGAATTTTCCATGAATGAACCGAATAGCGAATTGCGAGTGTCAAATTAAGCTACAAATGTACATTATCATGCTGTATTTTTGTTTGAACTACACATACTTTCCAATTGAGCATTTTTAAATAAAATAACTAGAATGTGTACAACAGTCTCTCGCTATCTTTAATTCTTGACACCCAGACATGAACTATGTTATGCGTATTTGTGAGGTACATCTGGCTGTTTATTTCGTCTGGAGAATATGCAATAGTATAATGCTGCCTAAGCAGCACAAAAAATCAATATATCTATACATTGAGAGGGAACCACTAATTTATGAACACTGTTGAGCTAAGGGTGGTTTATATTGAATATGTTGTAGTGCTTTAGGTTAATTGTTTTTTGTCAATTAAAATCTAGTGAGAGAATTGTCATGTAGGATCAATTATAAGTATACACTTCAATTTCATAAATATTTTGTTTTTTATACGTTATATATTTACTTCAATAGGTAAAGAACACAGTCACTCAGTCTTACTGGTATTTGAGGCGATCTTTTCCTCCTTCAATTACACGAGAGTTCCTAGTCCCGTATTACACTGAGACTTGAACATAATTACACTAAGAAACAAACACAAGTCATTATTTTGTTTACTTTATTATTTTCTTTTCTTTTTTGTGTAGGGAAAGACCTCAATCTATAAATAACTTATAAATATGTACAAGAATTAACAATACATTTTGTACAAATCAACAAATTATTACAGACACTGGACGGACAATGTCGGAATGCCATATAAAACTTGTACATTATTCTATCAAATAGAACTAAAATAATATCAATACATTATATATACCCAATACTACATGTCATGTAATTGTTTATATACTAGTAATAATTAATGCCTAAAGTCTACACAAAAATTTTATTAAATATTCATGGTTCTCAAACTTATACCACCTCAGTTATTCTGATACCGTTATTGTAGTCTTCAAAATGTTTCAAAATTTCTGGAAGACATATTGAAGTAGTACCTATATATTCAAATATGTCAAAAACCTTATAAGAATAAAATTTTTTAACTTCTCCCATAGAAAAAGTAAAATTCTGTTATATAAGATTTTCAATTCTTGTTTCCAATAATTTCCGAAAATATGAATAGCAAGATGTGGCTCATAAACATTTTCAAACTCTCTGTATCAACAGAATGATCAAATTTGTCTTACAGGTCAACTCTACATTATTTTGACCATTTTCCCCATGACCTATTTTATAAGCATAAGGTTAGTTTTGTGACCAGTAATATACTGCTCTGCAATAGTTATAGAATATACAGCCTGTCAATACTTTGTTTTCAATAGCAAATCAATGTTTTTTTTTTCTGTAGGAATAAAACCTTTCCCTCTAAGGATTAGAGATCAGATGTTTCTACTAATTTTATAAATAATAATAAAAGTTCTACAATTTTATAGTCTATCCTTTGAGTCTAATTTTCTAGTCGTTTATGCCAGTCTAAAAATCAAATTTAATAAATATGACATAAAAATCTCCTTATACCTGAATTAAATGCAGAATTACTAAATAACTATTTATAGATAAATGCAATTAATGACAAGAGAGACATAATAAATATAACGATCTTTGATGGATTTAGTAGTTTGTCGTAAAATTAAATGAAGTCCTTTTATGCTGTTTGTGTATTGAAATTGAATTAATCTACTACAAAGTATAAAATATTTTCATACTTAATACACGACAATTTTAATGTATTTATTTCTGAAATGCAAATGGTCTTTGAAAGATGAAAGCAGAAATCGTAGGCGTTTAGATATTGCCAGTTACAATACCTATTACTGCAAAAAAAAGGGAATTTGTGTATTCGATTACAATTAATAAAAGCTTTAATTTGGGTGCAATACACTAAAACAAGCAAATGTTTTTCTGTCATGGAGATTTTATGTATCATTAACAAAATCAAACTTAATGTCTGGGGAAATAAAATTTAATTGACTTGCACAGAAGACCTGCCTCCTTCACTTGGAGCACATGGGTATATTTGACCAATATGATCTTACACTTATCTAAAAAACATTACACCCATTTTGACTTTGTTATATGGGGATTATTAATAATAATTTAATCAACTGAAACATTTAACATGTATTGTTATGGAAATAAATTATTCTCGTAAAATAAACATCATTTCAGAAATTTAATTGGGCTGTCCACAAATCAGCACAGCTGCTTAAAAACTTGTATATATTTGCAACTGGAATTAATATGTTTAACTGAAATTGAAACTGTTATCATTGAATTTGTAGTTTGTATATTTGTGAACCTTTAAATTGATGTCCTGTCCTCACTGTTATCAAATTAGGATACTGTAATCGTAGTAATTTTCACAAAGTACTATTTTTCGCTATTTTCTAAGTTGACAAAAGACCATGAAAATTAGTACCCGTGAATATTTCAGAAACAATCAAAAGGTACTAAAATTTTTCAGTTGTTCCTAAAAATGCAAAAAATTGATACCAGCATTTATGTCCCAATTCAAGCAACTGCAAAAATTAACATGTTTACAGTAAGCTTAATTCTTTGTGTTAGTAAAAAATAGAATTCCCATCCTATCACGACTTTTAAATGACGAATGAAAAATGACAATGAAATTTATCACAGATAATACAGCCATTGGCTTAATTAATTTATGAATGAGATGATTTATGAATTTACTACAAATAAAATGCTTTAATCTAATTGGAAATATTTGCATTCTCTGAATCCTATCCAAGGATCTGATCACCCTAAGCTAAATTCTACAGATATATAAATGAGTACTATTTATAAGGTACCTGTTTGTCATATAAACTAATCTCAACAGAACAGAGTAAATTATTATTACTAATTACATGTAGTATAATATCTCACTACATGTGCCATACAGAATACATGTGATACATGTACATGTAAAGTACATTATAATCATAGACATGTAGAATATCTTACTTCATACACCTTACATTTACAGAGGGGAGTATATTTTTTAACTGACTACATACATAATCCAAAATACATGTTCAGGATCTTACTGATTACATGTATAGTACATGTAGTACATTATATAACCTATTAACATACAGAATAAATGTACAGTACAATGTAGTACATGTATACCACAAAGTTTATGTATATAGGAGTAGATATATGGAATATAGGACATTTTGTTTTTGATACGGACTTTATCATGTCAAGTATCAAGTGAGCCCTTTAGGGCAAATTTGATGTGTTACGCCGTGATAAAGTCCGTATCAAAAGCAAAATGTCCTATATTACTTTTATCGGTAATTAACAAAATGATAAATGAAATTCTATGATAAATTGAAATAAGCTTAAATTTCTATTTTAGCACAGTTTATCTACTGTTTATTTCAATAATTTATATGCAATCTTCATTCAACGTCTTACGCCTATGAAAAACGACAAATAGAACAAAACATGACGTCAGCGTAGCAACGCACTTGACGCCTTCACAGTGACCCAATAATTTCTTGATAGTGTCCTGTTTGGTGATACTGAGAATATCAGTCTCTGTAGATCAAAGGAAATTGACACAAATTACTGATATTGAAGATATAAACTGTACTACCAGCACATGGTTAAGACATGACAACAGATCAAGGATTAGGAACTTTCATCAATGTGTGATATTCAGTCTTTTTTCTCAAGTGAAAAGAGAAACGACAGAATGCATGAGTGCCTTGTAAGTTAGGATATCTGTAACCATGGTAACAGGGTCAGGGGGTGGGGGTGGTTTATTTATACTTTCCTACCGATTTTATTGTAAAATAAAAGAAAATCAGAATTTACTATTTTTTCTAAATAATAAGGAAAAAGATCAAAATTAAAGCAGGATCTGAATAAATTATCTTTCAACAATTACCTCATAAACTACTTTTATACCTTAAGCAATTAAGGAGTCATTTAAATCATTTTTTTATACATGATATCTATTTTGAGTACCAACATACAATGTGTTGTTTTATTTAATAATTTACTTTGCTAATGGAAATATTTTGAGTCACTGATTCAGATATAAAATTGATTGAATTGTCAGTCTTATAAGCAGTTCTACAGAAATTCAAATCGTTATATCCAAGTATTACTTTATGTGTGCTCAACAAATGTCTAAAAATGACCACTAACAAGTATTTAAACTCCACTAACACTAGCAATGTCATATGACTAGCTAATTCATATAGACACTGTATTTACTTCCTAAGGTAACAGTTATGTGTTAAATTATCAGTTATCAACATAAAAATTGAATATCATTTCATAAAGTGATGTTTTTGCAATTATTTGACACAAAAATCAACACAATCTAGAACCAACTTTCCTGTGTTTCAAATAAATTATTTTCGTTGGGTTTCTTTCACATTTCACCACACAGTTTCCTCTCCTCTGTTCAGTCCTATCTTTAACACTATGTATATCAGTATCTTTGGCACGTTAGAATATAATATACACATACAACAAACAGACTTCAAGATATCTTGGATGAGAAAATCTTGGCAATTCTTTTGGTTTCTTCAGCTGTAGGGAGTTGTCTCCCTTTCGGATTTAGGCCATTAAATTTCTTCTTATGGTCAGAAGAAAGTTTTTGTTTCATATTGTATGCCTCCTTTGTCTTTTCCTGTTGCCGTTCAGGATCATCAGATATATCAGAAGTCTAAAAATTAAAACAATGACATGTTTTATAAAATAAAAGAAAATATATGCAAGGCAGTCATTCAATTTTTGCAGTTCAGAAGTTATGCTCCAAAAAGCAATCAAAAGTAAGATCTTATGCAAAAAAATGTAAATAAAGAGCATAAAGAAAAGATTTTCCCTTAGTTGTTAAAGTTAAGTAGTTCAGTGCATCATAATACAGAATATAAACAAATGGCAAAAGGATAAGACATGAAAATGTAGTCTTTTGTTGTAAGGAGTCAGTTGGTGCAGACATGCTTTACAATGAGCAGACCAGCTGTGAAATATGAAAAAGAAAGGAAATGGGATAAATGTCAAGGATACAACATCCCATCTCCAGGTTAAAACGACCCAAAACAAAGCATCTATCTTTTAAAGAGTACTGAATTTTTGTTTATACTGACTTCCAGAAATCCATATAGATCATCTGCAGTCAGCTACTGAGACATCCTAATAAAGTATGCTGATCACAGAACAATAAAACTTCTGACAATGAAGGAAAATTTGCATAAATTAAACCCCTTAACACCTGTATATCCTAAAGCAACATATGTTGTCATGCCAAGCATATCTACCAAATTTTCATAGTTCTAACAAAATACACAATTCACAACTCGTTACAAGAAAGAAGCTAACTGAATGAATTCCTTCATGTAGAGCAGAGAATTTTGTGATGAAATATTATGGACAGAATGATGGTCACTGACTCAGACA
Organism: Modiolus philippinarum; assembly: GCA_002080025.1. Classification (NCBI taxonomy): domain Eukaryota; kingdom Metazoa; phylum Mollusca; class Bivalvia; order Mytilida; family Modiolidae; genus Modiolus; species Modiolus philippinarum. Next base: position 117,034 of record MJUU01063966.1, read on the forward strand.
AATGGACACACAAGTGTATCCTAATATATCCTCATGTGTCGAGTACGGATATACTATGTAATTATAATAACTGCCATTAACTTGTTTTTAGAAGTGAGGAAAGAACACTTTCAAACTTAACTTACTGAAACTTTCAAATTTTCAATTTATGTTCAAAATGGTCTACACTTCATTTGCTTTTAACAAATTTGCAACATTAATCATGTTAATCATATTATTAAGTTATTAATTCATAACTTATATAAAATGATTTGCCAACAAAAATGAAATGGCTATTTTGATTTTAAGTTCATAAACTAGAGCTGTTGCCAAATGCTATGCAAACGCTCACTGAACCCTACATTAATACGGAGAGTGAAAATTTAAGTGTGTCTGGACACAATACAAGCATGGACATGATGAGATACCTCCCCCCTTTTTACAGAAAATATCTGAGCCCCAAATTCATTTCTATTGGTGCAAGGCAACCTTCCAGTTAAGTTTCATCCAATTTGAGGCATACTTTATTTACCATCTTTTTTTCAGTTTCCACGACAAAGGTGGCAATTTTGAAAATTTAGAGTTCAAAAATAATTTCTTTGAGTGCGTGGCAACCTTCCAATAAAGTTTCATCTAATTTAGGCACTTTGCAATTTCAGGCCTTTATCCAGTTTCCATGGCAACGGTGGCCATTTTGAAAGTTCCAAAAGATGTGTGTATGTACATCTACTCATTGTTGAAATTTGCTTCTAAGGTTTCTACAAAACATCATGAGTTGTGTTTTTATTCATACAGACTTCAGTACGAATGATGGATGGATGGAAAAATGAGGGTAAAACTATACCCTCAAACTTTTGTGCAGGGGCATTAAAAAAATCTTCAGGTTCTTATCAACTCCCACTCAAAATTTTCTGTCCTTTTTTTAAAAAAATTGAATTTTTTTTTGCTTTATTTAGGTCATTTTCTTCAAAATTTAGAACATTTTTTACTATAGTTGTTCAAATTATTAAATTCACCATTAACTTTTCAAAAGGTTATATGATAATCTAGGATATTTTTTGTAAATGGCCAACAAATGTGAAGTGCAATGTGTGATTAAGAGGGAAACAACTACGTGACAATATAAACACACCTTCTCACTACTCTGTCCTGACGTAGCTATCTCCAAGGCTTTCATTGACGCTTCTAAATGTTGAGCAGGAAGGAAAAAATTTGGCATTGTTGATTTAGTGTCCTTTTTTGGCACTGAATTTTTATGTGTAATATTATTTTGAAATTCTTCTTCATCTTCACTATCAAAAAACTGGTTTATATCCCCATTCACTAAGCAAGCCTCATTTTCATATTTTTCACTTGGCACTGGAGTGGCTGAACGGGAGCTATGAGCACTATTTATAATCTTAGCATCCGCCTCATTTTGAGCACTTGAAGGCATTTCTTTAACATTAAAGTAACCATCTAATTCATCTACAACTTTGTCATAAAGAGTTCTTGGAGATTTTGGCACTTGATTTGTTTCACTTGAATGTTCTGAAGATACTGATCTCTGACTACCTGCAGATGATATCCGTGATGTCACTTCTCTTTGTGTGACACTACCTGTTCTTTCTGATTCCAATTCAACTTTTTCTAGTAAATGATCATCATCTAAATCATCATATTTATTCAGATTTTGGTCCAAGTCTAAGCTTAAATCAGCATGTCTGTTGTTTTTCTGATTCCATGTTGGTTTATAACCAGATCTATTGTTTTCTATATCGTCCTCATTATCAGAAAACCAACTGTCTTTTTCAACAAATTGTTCTTGTAAATACTGAGTCCTTTGTGGAGTTCTAGAATTAGGAACAGATTCAATATCAAAGAAGCTATCTGCTTCAGTTTGTTTTCTTTGGTCACTTATAGCACTATCATTAATATCAGAAGTCACATGGTCATGTATGTGTCCATTAAAACCCCTGTCGGTTTTAAGAAAAGACCTATTCTCTGAAGATGGAATACCACCAAACTTTCCCGAAACATCATTTAAAGTTCTCGGCATAATTACATCTTCATCACTTCTCTCTGCATCCGAATCATCATCATTTTCCTCCTCATCTAAAATGTCTCTGTAACGATGATAATAATTGGGGTCCCCCTCCCCATCAGATCCATCGTATTCAGTATTTTCTTGTATAATACTCATCTCCTTTGGGTCTTGCTGATGGTATCCATTACCATTTCCATTTGAAGATCTGGCAGAATCCAGTTTGAATGATCCAGTACTCCTTTGTGAATTTTCTCCATGGTATAAAAATCCTAACGATGAAGGATCAGAATTATCAGTCATTTCCCGCGGAGATATACCCTCCCTTGGTGTATACTGATCCCTCGGTGTCACACCAAACACAGTAGGATCCCTTGGCGTGGCATTTGAAGTAAATGCAGTGTTAGATGTTGATGTTAGTTCATCCTCACGTGGAGTAAATTTCATATTAATTCCTGTATCAGAGTTATTAGACTGATCTCTTGGTGTTGAATCACAAGCTAATGTACTGTTAGTTTCAGTAAATCCAACAAAATCTTGAGGAGTAGTACCAAATCGGAATGTATCTAGTTTATCACTACCACTCCTTTGTGAATCCAATGCATCATGATCTTGATACTTTTCACTAGAATGTGTCCCAGAAAATGCTCCTGAGTCTGCCCCTGTTTGAGACGATTCGGCTTCCTGTGATCCAGTTAACATTAGCTCTGCCTCTCTCACTGTATCCTGTTGACTGTGTGCAAATTGAAGGGAAGACACACCAGACTGAGTTAGTGAGTTAGCCAACGGTAACTGCAGTGATTGACATGTGACTGGCAGACTTGATCCTGATTGGTTCAAGTGTGGAGTGATATAGGAAGATGTAACATACGGAGATGGTTGTGGGACGGCACTTCCTGAAGGTGGTGATACGACCAGTTTTTGTTTCAGTTTAAAAGTAATGTCATCTAGATCTTGCATCTGTTTCCTGAAAAAAAAATTTTAAAATTTTAAAATCATTGTCATAAGAAATAACCATAAAAGTAAAGGTTAACAGTAAAATTTTTGAAAGTGGAAATTCTTGAGTTATTTCTATGCTACTGCTTACGTAACAATATAAGTCATTCTAACAAATCATTTATAAGACGTGATGCCACTCTTGTTTTTATAGGAATTCACACTGTAAGTGCTTAAGCTAGGAAGATTGTGATTTTATTTTCTTATTTTCTAAGGATATCTCACATCTTTGTTTTTCTGTTTTCCCATGTCTCCAGACTTTTATTTTTTGTGACTAACCATCTTTTGTTCTTTTCAGTATTCTACTGCTGTTGTTCTATAGTAATATATAATCATAGAACCTTCATGTTTCTATCAATTCTCCATTCCAGAAACTAAAGAATTATGGGTAATCATACATGCATGTTTTCAGAGTGAGTAAGAGGAAGATTTTTAGGCCAGGGGTATAGGGGCGGCCTAGGCCCCCATCGGGGTTCAGGGGGCAAAGCCCCTGAAAGCTCCTGGATTTTCAGCTTTTTAACCTTAAAATTGTTAGGCCAATATTTAATGTTCCCTTGGCAAAAGCTCATCAAGGAATTTTCATTTTAAACTCTATTATTGATCAACAAAAAAGGCAACTGAAAACAGAATTGAATGTTCAATTAAAAATTCAGTAAACCAACCTTGGCATGTATAACACTTATAAGTCATTTTCTGAGGTAAAAACATGCCAAGGGTCGGCGTGTGATCCAACGAAGATGCAACATTTTACAATATCGTTTGCAGTCAGTGGGATATAGTGAATTCACAAAAGCATTTTTCACAAAACGCGAAAAAGCGGTCATGTCTTTGACAAAACGATCCCTGGATATTTTTTATAGTCGTTTTGAAAGTGTTGATCATATTGTTTCTTGCTTTTTCAACGCTCTCGTCAGAATCATCCTCCATGTTTTTTATAAACAAAATGTGTAGTCACCTATGCGTTTGACATTAACGGAATACTTAATGATCTTAAAGGCGCTTAAGTGATCAGTACAATGCAATTTTGAAATCGGTGCCAAACAAATGCGGCAATACAGAAAATATAAAGGACGGCGCGTAAGGCGTACTTCACTCGCTTTTCCGTACAAATTACGCGAAAATCGGAAGACATGGCATGTATGGGAAATGCATACACCAAAATATTTTGATTGGTCATAAACATAAATAAAGTAACATCATTGGTTGAAAATTGATTGTTCGTACACCAAAATTTGAATTATCATCACTGTACCTCCCTTGTTTCTATTACGGGAAATTGCTTAACAGAGTGTTGATGAAGTTCTTTGAAACTATGTAAGACATGTTACTGAATATCACATCAATTTTGCATGATATGATGTGAAGACTCTTTGGCATAATGTCTTTGTATTGTATCATCTTTTGACTGAATGCCTTATGTACATTTATAAAAGCACCATAGCTTTAATCTTGCATTTATGCCATCTTGTTTGCATTAATGAAAGTAACTAATCATGAAGCACAATGCAGAATTTACTTTGAAAATCTCTGTGGGTGTTTTTATGTGAGTAACAAATATAAAATACTAATAACAGGTTTACAATTAGTTTCATTATATCTTTTTTTAATGGTTTTATGTGTTTCATTATCACATTGCAATATTCCTTAGTTTTCAGTTGTCTGATGTTTGTCCATTATATAATTTTAATTTCACACATGGAGAAATTTTTTAAACAACACATCATATCACAATTTCAATATATTTCAGCAATTAAGAGTTGGCTCTCTCTCCCCTACCAGCCTAACCATGGCCTTATTATTGCTTCAAAAAGTTAAATCTACTGTATTGTACTTCGTTTTTCAATAATATATATATAAATATGTTGTAAATTACCTGAGTGATGAAAACAGATATGATCTTGAAGAATCGTTCACATCAAACTGGACACTAGAAGAACTCGGCACTTGATTTAAGGAGGAGATACTAGCAGACAGTGTTGGCTGTATACTATGATCAGACGGACATGTTGACGTTGGTGTTTCCATACTGTCCTCCTGTCGCTGAAGGAATGTCCGAATATTTTCACTTAATTGTTGCTGTAATTGTTCATGATGTAATTTGACCTGATCGTAATGAATGTTAAAGTGAGGTAGGTTGCTTGTGAAAGGTGCTACTGATGTCGGAAGTGATATTGGTTGGTCTGAGAACCATATTCCTGACGTACTGACACCTGGTGGTAAACTTATTGGTTGTGATCCTCCTTCAGATATTTTTTGGTATTGTATAACCGATTCTTGTGGACAAATGTTCACCTGAAAAACAATAAACAAAATTGTTGATATATTTGTATCTCAAGCAACAAATATTTACAGCAACAGAATTTAGATGTTCAAACTAAGCTGTGTATATGAAAACCACAAGAACTTTGACAATTACATGTAAAAAATATTTTTTTCTAGTCTTGTACAATGTACTTGCCAATGGCTGACATCAAGATGAAGAACAGCAACAAGGCTATTATTTAATATATAGGTTTCTGACTATGTCATAGTTTGGTTCATGGAGATTTCAAAACAAAATTACTTCTCAATAGCATACCTGTCAACCTCCAATGACCCAAAATCTGGTCATGACCTGCATTGGATTGTAAAAAATCTGGTCATAACGCGTGACGAACTTTTTTATCCCATAATTCTATTATAAATGCGCGACAGACTTTTTTCAACCCAGTTTATTTACTTATAGAGCAATTTATTTGCATACTGTAATACTCACTTACTACCTACTTATAAACAACAGACATGATAATTAAATTTCATGTCTATTGAAATAATTAAATTTCATGTCTATTGAATACCTTTGGCTTTGCTTCACCTTTTCTGATTAAGATTTTTACTTTGACCAAAACTGGGCATAAAATGTAATGTGTCAATTTTTAATTCTAAAATCGCTTTTAATTATGACCTAAAAGTCGCTTTTAGTTCTGACCTAAAATCGTTGTTGATCATTGTAACTATCAGTAAAGTTGATTGTCTGATTTACTAATTACCAGGTCGCTTGATTTTACCAAACGCCCAATCAAACTTTTATTTCCACCGAAAACACTTTTCCGTTTTGTGGGGTTGTCAACGACATTACTGGTCCAGAAATCGGTCTTTTCCATTGAGACGGAGACATTCCCAGTACACTCAATGCGTGTAGTTATCTTAAATACGGCTCCTAAAACTCCATAACGGCTTAATTATAACAATAGGAGACAGTATTTCAAACCGATGAAGTAAAAAAACACAAACCGGAAATGTAAATACGAACATTAAGACACAAAACCTTACCGGAAATCAAATCCGGGTGAACACGGGTGACGACATCGATTCTCGGGTTATTTAACAACCCGATCAGGTTACCGCATTTCATCGGGTGACGAGTGAAAATATCGGGTCTGACCCGCAGAAATCGGGTGAGTTGACAGGTATGCAATAGTAAATTTTAGTATTCAGGCATCTTTATAATTTTAAATAATATCTTTGTCAAGTTTTAGTTTTATTTCAATGTTACTAAAGTACAGATAGTTACAGATCAACAGAACCTTTATACTTTCATTTTGACAAATAAGGCATGTAACCAGATGAAAGTTTAAGAAGTAAAAAATACAGTCCAACTTCTATGGCTTGAATACCCAAGGCAAACTATGTTTAACATTGAACAAAGGGACCAGAAAAAATGTTTGAGACATTATTGGTGTTTGAGCTTTTGCAGTTTGAGTCATAGAAGTTCTACTGTCTTCTGTATAACATTTTAACACAAAGTAATACTGACCATTATCTGTCCTTTACATTGTCCATTGAAGTCTGTTATGTTGTACCAACCACAAATCTGTTGTAGTCCTGACGACAGGGGGGTTAAATCTACCGATACAAATCCTAGGACACGATCAGCTGACTTATCTGTCAAATAAACATATTGTTATTAGTTATAATATAGGCTGTAGTCCTTAAATCTACCATACAAATCCTAGGACACAATCAGCTGACTTATCTGTCAAATAAAGATATTGTTATTAGTTATAATAAAGGCTGTACTTCTGATGACAGGGGAGTTAAATCTATCAATACAAATCCTAGAACAGGATCAGCTGATTTATCTATCAAATAAACATATGTTACGGTTAGGAGGTAGGCCTAGGCTGATAGGATTTTATGTATGTATTTCACTTATTTTTAGTCACTATGGCACTCCTTACTTTTATTCTTGTCTATTTTTAGCGTGACGTGTCGTTTGTGCCATATGACGTTATTCGCGTGAATGGACATTATTAATGACATTTCTGTTGCAGATATCGCGATTATGATGATGTATATTGTATGTAAATATTGTAATTATTATGTAATAAGTGGGGAGGATAAGACAGAGTTCGTCTGACCTGTTTGACCACGGGGGGTCACCCGACTGAACGACATGTTCCCATCTTTATTTCTCCCATATATTTCACTTCCACGTCATTTTATCTACTTGTTTTTATTCCCGCTAGGTTTGAATATTGTTATCAGGGTTTATTCCAGTTAAGTTTAGTCCTAGTTAAGTTCCGTTTGCCCATTTTCCGACTTGACTGTACGTCAACATTCGTAGTTTCCGCCATTACTGAACAGCTGATCGTAGTTAGGAATGTGAACTCATGAACTTGGAATGTTATCCAATCAGCGGAGCGGAATGCCCCCACTTCACCATAGAGGCATGAGATGAGTGTCGTCTAGCAGTATAAAAGGAAGCGCTCGCCAGTCTTTCAACAGACTGCGGCCCGCGACCAGCGCGATCAGACCAGTCTTGAAGCTAGTAACCATAGCTAAAGTTAAAAGGGCCGCAGTCGGTACCAGTCTTATAAACAATGTAAACGTCATCCCTAATGTAGAATAGACCAAACCATGTTTGACCGAGATACGTCACCAAAGTTATTTATATTGCGTTGTTGACAAACAATTGACGTACCAAAACGGGGGGTCTCAGTTATGTTTTATCGTTTCTCGGGGATTGAATTGTCAATACTTTTTATATATATATAACAGAGGGGAATAAATTGTAATAGTAAAACTCAATTATAGTTTGTTATATCTGTTGTACATATTTATTAGTAACGTCAGGAGTTTACCGTTCACCTGAATTAACCAGTGCCTTGAGCTTTGCCGCTACGCTACCACTATGCGGTTATGCTACCAATAGCCATTTACGCTACCAGTAACTGCTTAAAATGAATAACCAGTGCATTATAGATCCCTACCAGATCTAACCTATTGCATATAAACCACAACCACTGTACAGTATTTACCACTGACATTACGTCAAACCATTGTTTACCCCCACCCTACCCTAAAACGTAACATCTGGTGTCCGGCGGTGGGATTACGAATTACACCTAGCCTGTGAAGAACAGACTGGTGATGTTGAAATTGTTCTTTTTTTTAAACACTGACGTTTTCTTTATTGTACAACAGATTGAAAAAAAGGTAGATCTAACCATTTTGATATGCAGGAGAATTCTGATAATGTTGATAAATGCCACCCAAGTCTAGGTCTAAGTACAAAATGTAGATCAATACCAGATCTACCAGCCTACAATGCATTAAATACAAAAGTTGAAGTTGTTGCAAACTTAGTTAGCCATTTTAATAGAGAACTGAGTACATTATAGGGAACCATGTTACAAAACTAGAAAGCCAGTTACAAGCAGTTGACCACAAGGTTGATAAAATTGAAAATCAAACAGAATCCCTGAAAATTATTGTTAACAAAGTTGGGGAGCAAGTTGAAAATGTGTTTAAATATTTATCTGATACCAAAAATGTACCAGAGTTGCAGAAAACTTGCCAATGTAATTCTTTAGGTGGAAACCACACTTATACTGATTAAAGTACATGTGAACCTATAACCATGAGTATACAAAACCGAGAACCACCCAATGTACCAGTTTATAGTGAAAATGTTGGTTATAGTCCACCATCTTCTTATGATGGAACCAAACATTGGTTAGATTTTAAATTGCAATTTGAAGCTGTATCAAAGTTGAATTGTTGGTCTGATGAGACAAAAGTTCTGAAACTGATTACCTGTTTGCAAGGTGCTGCATTGTTGACCATAAGTAATGAATGTATTAATGTAAATGACCCGCCTACCTTTAATGAATTAGTACAAATATTGACCAAAAGGTTTGCACCTGATAATTTGAAAGAATTGTATATTGCTCAGCTTGATAGTTATGTTAGAAAACCAGGTCAAGCATTGCAAAATTTGGCAGATGATATAAACAGGCTAGTAAGATTAGCTTACCCTTCTGTACCTATTGATACCAGAAATATTTTTGCTTATACGGCATTTGAAAAGGCTCTTGATGATAAAGATTTAGAATTAGCCATTATACAAACTAATGTGCAAACCATAGATGAGGCATTAACCCTTGCTGTAAAATTTGAAGCTTTCAGATTGAGACAGAAGAGTAAGAACCAAAAGATAATTGATGAACAACCAGGTTGTTTATCTGGTATACCTCGTAAGAAATGTTTTAAGTGTAGTGAAAAGGGGCATTTACGAAAACAATGCCCGAATTTTTATAAGAAATATTAGGACATTTTGTCTCATTCAAATACCATGAATGAAAATTTTGTAATATTTTTATATACATTTGAATATTTGATGATGTAATGGTGTTATTAATGATTTTCGATACCAGAAAATGAAATTGTTTGTTATGCATAACTTGCATTACAAGTTATTTTTAGTGTATATGTTCATGAAACCACTGAACCTATCTGATTTACCAATACCATGCTTTGTTGTGAATTTTTACCTTTGAATGAATAAACCAATGTATTGTCTACCTAATATAGCAGATGTTGTATATAGTGATAGTATCATGACGTAATTACCAATGAGACAGAAAAAGTATGGTTGGATTTATTTTATCATATATATTTTTTTATTTTCTTTGACTCACTGTCGAGTCTGTGGAATACCATTGTTGAGAGGTATGTCCTGTGACGGGTGATATCTATGGAAAAGTGTAACCTGTGACGCACTGACGTGTCTGTGGAGTACCAGTGTAAGGTATATCCTGTGACGGGTGTGATCTGTGGATTGAAAATTTTGACAGAAAAAATGACAGAGGTATGTCCTGTGACCGGAAATGTCTGTGGAGTACCAGTGTTTTGGAAGTATTGCTTGTCACCAGAGTTGTCTGAAGGATACTGTCCTGGAGTCCTTTTGTGTGATGGCCTCCATTTTTATTTGTTTTATCCAACCTTCTATCAATCTGTCCGATGTTGGTTGATACTACATGTAGTTTACCTTTGCATCAGCAATTATTGTGAATCCAAAATGAGGTAGATATTTTAACCTTGAAAGCACCTGTATTTTACTAATGAGGCGTATCTTGATACCAGAGATAAAGTAAACCTGTGAATTATAATTGAGATGTATCTTGATACCAAAGATAAAAGTAAACCCATGAATCATAATTGAGATGTATCTTGATACCAGAGATAAAAGTATAACCGTTAATTGTGTTTGATATGTTGATACCAGACATATTAAGTATACCTGTGAACTTGTTTTTCAACGATGACGATCCTAGGAACACCAACCGATGGTACAACAGAGAAGACCGATTTTATTTTTTTTTAGTAAAGGTGTTAAGTAGGTTTTCTGTAGGTTATTGTCCTTATATTTTAGTTCGAGGACGAACTCTTTGCCGGGAAGGGGGTAGTGTTACGGTTAGGAGGTAGGCCTAGGCTGATAGGATTTTATGTATGTATTTCACTTATTTTTAGTCACTATGGCACTCCTTACTTTTATTCTTGTCTATTTTTAGCGTGACGTGTCGTTTGTGCCATATGACGCTATTCGCGTGAATGGACATTATTAATGACATTTCCGTTGCAGATATCGCGATTATGATGATGTATATTGTATGTAAATATTGTAATTATTATGTAATAAGTGGGAAGGATAAGACAGAGTTCGTCCGACTTGTTTGACCACGGGGG